>JAINUG010000071.1:4037210-4167210 GCA_029706075.1 Aldrovandia affinis
CCTTCCGGAATGCATAGTGCCTACTGTAAAGTTTGGTGGAGGAGGGATAATGCTCTGGGGCTGTTTCTCAGGGTTTGGGATAGGCCCCTTCCAGTGAAGGGTATTCTTAATGCTACAGGATACGAAGACATCTTAGCCAATTGGGCGCTTCCAACTTTGTGGCAACAGTTTGGGGAAGGCCCTTTGCTGTTCCAGCATGACTGTGCCCCTGTGCACAAAGCGAGGTCCATAAAGACATGGTTAGACGAGTTTGGTGTGGAGGAGCTCGATTGGCCTGCACAGAGCCCTGACCTCAACCCCATTGAACACCTTTGGGAGGAATTAGAACGCTGATTGCGAGCCAGGCCTTCTCGTCCAACATCAGTGCCTGACCTCACAGATGCTCTTTTGGCTGAATGGGCACAAATTCCCACAGACACACTCCAGCCTTCCCAGAAGAATGGCAGCTGTCATAGCCGCAAAGCGGGGTCCAACTCCATATTAATGCCCATGGTTTTAGAATGGGATGTCCAACAAGCTCATATAGGTGTGATGGTCAGGTGTCCACTGACCTTTGGCCATATAGTGTATGCTCTAACCCCCCAGTGTTGTCATTGCATAGTCCCTCCCCAGGACGAGCGTCTCCCGCCCAATATCGACATGGCTCACCGCAGTCTCTGTGTCTCCGTGATATGTGGGGGGGATAAAAGGCATGTGTGGCATCCGACATGATCTCAGTTGCCAGCGTGTATCTACGAAGACAGGGCATGCTCCACAGCCTGCCTACCCCCCCCATTGAAGAGAGTGTTATATTCGCTGTGGATAAAGCTCCCACATGGATGGAACAGGAGTGTTTGATGTTGGTTTAACTTGTGTGCCACCCCCCTTCCTCCAACACTTGCAGCCGAGGACGACGGAACTCACATATCCGGCACCAGGTAGAGTAGAGCTGCCTGCACTTCCTGTCTCCAAACTGTGCTTCCTCTCTCCTGCCTGCACTTCCTGTTTCCAGCCTGTGCTTTCTGTCTCCATACTCTGATTCCTATCTCCTGTGTTCCCTGTCTCAAGCCTGCACCTCCTGTCATCAGCTTGTGCTTCCTGTCTCCATACTGTATTTCATGTCTCCTGCTTGCACTTCCTGTTTCCAGCCTGTGGTTTCTGTCTTGAGACAGTGCTTCCTGTCTCTGTACTGCACTTACCTGCATGCTCACATGCCCTCCTGTGTTCTCAAACCCAAGCAGCACTGCTCCTCCTTTTCATTCCACCTGTTTGTGTCACTGTGGCACAGCAAAGACCTGGACTCAGAAGTCATGTTTAAGTTATGTTCAAGTTATGTAAAATGCTATTCTCAAATATGATATAATACATCATGTCACTTGGATAACAGTGAGCCCTTGGACCAGAATTATTTAAATGTGCTTATGAATGATTTATATAGATATTGTGCCATTCTACTTTTGACTTTAGGAACTTGTGACCAAAAATAACAGTTTAATTTGTTTTTAAAAGCATAACATTGTACCAGTACACTTACATTTTTTTCCCACAAATCACTTAACTTTTTTGGGGGATGTCAACCATCTAATTCAGCTGAACAGAAACAGAAATAAAACCTAAAACCGGATCTGACATCCGGGTAATCTTGTGTACAAACACCTTGTGAAGTTGAACACCTGTCATGTTTGCCTGAGCTCTAGGACAGCCACGCTGGAGGGAACACACACACTGAACGCTGTGCAGAGAACCAGTGAATAAAGGGAACAAAACCTTGAACCGTAACATGGTACCATAGACCAGACTGAACTATACTGAGAAACCATAGAGTTTCAGGTGTACGCTTGATTCCCTGCAATTTGCTGGTCTCTATAAACCTTAATTTCCCTCAGCTTGCTTACCTTCTACACCAAACTGAAATGTGAACTGAGACACCATACACATTGTTTTTGTGTACAACACAATGAATGAATGAATGAATGAATGAATGAATGAGATGCAGACACAAAGGTGAAGAATATGCACTGTTTCTCATTTTAAGGATTCTGGACATGCTATCCCCCGTTTGGTTGAAAGCTGTATTCGTTTCATCAATCTGTATGGTGAGTCCCTGTTTCACACCTGTGGGTCTGTATTTGTCTGTATTTGTCTGTACTTGTGTGTGTGTGTGTGTGTGTGTGTGTGTGTGCGCGTGTGCGTGTGTGTGTGTGTGTAAAATGCATTATAACCTGTGTGTATATATGCTAACCCAGATGTATGGATATTTTCATCCTGTCCTCTCTCTCCCTGATATACTGTCTTTAAGGAGGAACTTTCATGTAAACATATTTCAGTCCCTAATTATTGTGTATATTGACTCATTGGCTGCTGTTGGTCATTACAAACTGAGACCCTGAGCCAGCCAGAGGAGGACAGGCTTTCCCCTCTTGGGTCTGGTTCCTCCTGAGGTTTCTTCTTCTGTTCCACCGAGGGAGTTTTTCCTTGCCACTGTTGCCCTAGGCTTGCTTTTGTGGGGGTTCAGGCCGGGGTCTGCTGTATAGCATATTGTAAGGGCTCTCGCTGGCCTTGGTTTTAGAAATCGTTGTGGGACAGGTTAGCCGTGAGGAAGGAAACAATCTCACGCATGTTCCTCCCCTCTCTCCTCTCTCTCTGCAGGTTTGCAGCACCAGGGGATTTTCAGAGTGTCCGGATCGCAGGTGGAGGTGAATGATATCAAGAATTCTTTTGAGAGAGGTGAGCTGCAATGGTTACGCTCCGGACACCTACTAAAATAAAGGCTTTAGTGTCCTGCTAAAACTCTAAACTTTAAAGCCTGAAATATACTTTTAACCATCCTCACCACTTTTGGAAAATTATTAGAATTATTATCATATCATTAATAGAAAGAGGATTTTTGATTATGTTTGAATTGATCATACACGCACACACACACACACACACACACACACACACACACACACACACACACACCATGTGCACATGCACACGCACATGCAATAATAACCATACAATAACCATAATGAATCTGCTCTTTTAAACAATTCAATGTAAAAATGTGTCAACCCGGTTCATGCTTTGTAGCAGTCTTTAAAGCTGTAGTCAAACTTTTTGAAAAGAAAGAGAAAAATTCAAATTTTTGTTGTAATAATAAAATAATACAATTGTGATAATGCAAGAGGCTAAGAGAGTAATGATGGCTGGAAGTTTCCGTGTCGAACCTGTTCAGCGGTCGTGTGTAATCTTTGTTTCTGACCAGAAGATATGAAAGAATACCCTTTCTGATCTCTCTGTTCCACCTGTTTCCCAGGTAACGACCCTCTGACGGATGAGGAGAACAACCACGACATCAACTCAGTTGCGGGGGTTCTCAAACTCTACTTCCGTGGCCTTGAGAACTCCCTCTTTCCCAAGGAAAGATTTAACGACCTCATTTCCTGTATAAGTAAGTCTTTAAACGACCACATTCCCTGTATCGTTAAGTCACCCTACAACTGTGGCCATGTCCAGGCAGCCGTCTGACGGCGCCCGGGTTCTCGGGAAAGGGGAAGCCGCCGTTTCTAACGAGGGAATTGTGTGACTCATTTGGTCTCTCTGAACAATACAAGTGGCCTCCTTTCCACCATGACAGGAAGTCAGCCTTTGCGAAGTGGCTGTGATTAATTGTATGACCTTCACACGCTTTCAAGAGTCATGGACGACACGGTCTCCAGAAACACCCCAAGGCCTCAACTCCAGCCTTGTTTGTTTGAACCTTTTCCTTCCCTGACATGCTCAATGAGTTGTTCCCCTTTTATCATTTGATTAAGATGCCATTTCATTCATATATATATATATCTTTTTGTTTTGTTTTTACACGGTTAAACATTAGTTGTAAAGGCCACAAAGCCCTCCTTAAAAGCTAGTCCTACAGTCGTTTTTTTTAACGTTGGGACCATGAAGTCAGTAATCTTGAGGCCCAGACATTGTGGGGGATGGGGGTTATACTCTAAACACTAGCCCCCTCCCAGAATGAATTCCTGGCTATGCCACTAAATGTAGACTTTGTTTCACTCCTTATTTCATCTTGCCGAACCTTCTGTGGCTTGTGGGGAGGGGGGGGACCGTGTGGGGGGGTGTGGCAGTAAGGAGAA
Source organism: Aldrovandia affinis (assembly GCA_029706075.1). NCBI lineage: Eukaryota > Metazoa > Chordata > Actinopteri > Notacanthiformes > Halosauridae > Aldrovandia > Aldrovandia affinis. The sequence goes on from JAINUG010000071.1 coordinate 4,041,314, forward strand.
CTGAGTAAATGTAAGTGTGTTTACTCCAAGGGGGTGGTGTTACACTCTTGCTGTATAAGCTCTTTCAGCTGTCACGGCTCAGGGATTCCCTAGTGTTTACAATCATCCACTCTACCAGCGCTCTGACTATGGATCCCAATGACTGAGATCTGGGACGACATCGCTAAGAAAATCTAGCTAGCTACAAAACGTAACTTCCCTTTTAATTAACTTCCGAGCTACATCTACATACAAAGGGACCCTGAACTGGTTTTTAAGGATTTCTGTGAGGCAGTTTTGCTGGTGCTTCACACTAACTTCACTGCTGCTTATTTTCAGACGGGGGAGGGAAGTTATCTTTGCTTTTAATAGGAAGTGTATGATGGCCTCAAAATGCCTGGCTGGCTTTAAAACCCCGAGTTAGGCACTTGTGTAAGACGGAAAAAAGTTTTTCAAGGGCCATCATTCTTCAAACGCCACCTGGATTCGTTGACTTGTTTCACCGTGACAGGTCTGTTTTTAGCATCCATCAGCCTGTGAGTTGGACTGTTTCAGATCTTTTGTAGCACAGTTTAGAAAAGGATGAAAGCACAACCTCAGGTTTCACGCGATAATTGTGTGTTGAACAAGTTGAAAATACAAGTTGTAAGAAAAACTTAAATATAAAATAAATAAATAAAAACGTTTGTTCTCCGTGAGAAGGGAGAGATATTTCTGGTATGTTTTTGCAAGTTACCTCGGCGATAAGTCTTTCATGCGGTGATACTCTGTGAGTAATGCAGTGTAACAACCATGTTACTCAAAACAGTTGCCGGTGTGTGTGCATGCTAGTATGTGATAGCATGTGCTAACAATAGCGCTTATGGAAGTTGTTAGCGCTAGCTTCCCAGTCTATATAAACTGAAATCTAAAAGAAAAATGGGGCAATATTGAAATGTAATCAGTTAAACTGAAAATGCTTTTAGCGCAGTGGTACAGTCCTCTGCAAGTTCATAATACTCAAGATTACTGAGAGTGGCTTTGGCTTTCTCCAAGACATCAGATATTGTGGTTCTTCATTGTGCCTCTGTAACGGGAGCAGGTCTGCTTTTTGGCCGCTTCACACAACAAGAGACACGATTAGCTCACTGAGCCAAAGATCCAGGGGTGGAGTCGCGTCCTGTAGCGGACGTTAGAGGTTAGCATGTGCTAACGGACGTCTCTGAATGCCGCCTCACCTCTTACACATCCCTACATTTTTTAAATAAATAAAATAGAATATTTGTTCCCCTCAGACACGCAGAGTAAAGTGATTAAGGTGAGTCATGTGATCCGTTTAATCTCCCATTAACCCATCGGGCACGGTTGCACGGTTGCCAAGCCCAATAGCCAATCAAAACCAGCCCAATGTATCAAAACGCCAAATTGTCAACAGCAAAGCCCCAAACATTGCTATTAAATCCAACCGCATTACAACCATTGTCACATATATTGTAAAACTGTAAATTAGTTGAATAATATCATAAAAATGTACAATCCGAATGCGTTTCTCTATTTTGCTGTGGTTATGAGGTGCACTGTTATGACCATGCTATCTACTTTGTTAGTGTTCCTGCTGGCGGGAAGGATTGTGGTTATAGTTGAGCTCGGGTTCCCGAGCCAATCAGTGTGTCCTCATGGTGTAGGTGGAAGTTGACCAGTGCTGATTTAAAGTCAGTTTAGCTTGTTTCAGCAAAATGGTTGAGATTAGGATTTTGGTTTAATAATCTGATTTTGTACCAGTGTTTAGGGGCAACCTCTGCCTCAAACTGTTCTATGACTGAGCCAATGGACACTGACTGACGTACAATGACGGATGGATTTATTTTTGAATGATTAATTTAGGCTATCAAATAGTTATACAGACTGACTGACCGACTGTCCCACGTGTTGGAATTCAACCTTTACAATGCTGGAGCGACTTCACGAGCAGCGCATCCCTGTCCAAGCCATACTCGAAGACAAGACTGTCACCAAATCCACCGCCAGCTACTGCCTGTGCTGAGACCCCTGACAAAGGCAACTACAAGCATGTGTGGGGAAATGCACGTCAGGCTCAACCTGGTGGAGGATGGGGTGCTGAGAGTTGAAGAGTCTGATGTAGTGGCCGCTCGCAATTTTAAGAACGCGGTGCGAAAACAGCTGAAAAAAATGTTATCACCCGTGATTAATCGACTACTTTTTTGGAGTATAATGACTACTAAAATGCAGCAGTCGTGAATGCCCTAGGAGGCGCTTGTTCATCATATCAGGATTTGGTGGGAGTGTAAATGGCCACTAGCTCACTTTAATTTCACTTTATATGACTACTGTTTACAATCGTGAGTAATGCCATATGTTGTAGTACTCTGATGATCCCAAGTTATCCCCGCCCTCTGTCGTTAATAGTAATTGACATGTTTACCTACTGTTCTATAATCCATGTCAATAGAGAGAATTGTGTTTGTTATGGTTTGAAGAAATAATATTTTATTTTATTACTCACACGTTTCCTTTTTGCAATCTCTTGCGTTCATTCTATTGGGAAAGCACAACGCAGGTTGTGTCGCGATGTATTTCATTATGTGCGTGATTCCCGTTTATCATAAAGGTCAGAATAAAGGTCAACGAGAGACCAAGATGAGGAAATCTGTGGTAAGCGAGAGAACGCAACATATGAATGCTGCAATGCAAACTTTATAAAATAATCTTTAAAAACTTTTAAATTGAACACCCTTGGTAAGCGGAACAAGTTTTCACGGTGCTTCAGACAATGTGACAACGTGACAAATGTATAATAAAAACCAAAGGCACCTGTTTGGAACTCTCTGCGTCTTGCTTATCCAAGCCAAGGGCTGTTACAGTCGTTACGACAGGTCATTCCACTGTGTCAGTGTGTCAGTCAGTTTAATGTTTATGTTAATAAACCAAAACATTCATAAACTTTATGCAACCTGTGGACATTTGTGTTTATTGGCAAGATTGCTGTAGTTTCACAAGTTATATCCGAAGTTGATCTTGTATTTCAAACTGTTTGAGCATGTAGGCTAATCATAATGCATCATAGTAGGTTATTCAGAGCTTTTGAGATGGCCTTCTAATGACCGAAGGTGGACATAACTTTGGTTGTTGTTGAACATAGATTTGTTTGAACAATCATTTTCTAGGTTATGCCATGTTAAATAAACAGAATTTAAGGTATTTAGAGAAGGAAACACTTCCGCTATCCCTGCAAGAAAGCAGTTGCATTGTTACTGCAGTCAAACAGTATGTCCAGCTCAGACAAGCTGCTGGGGGCTTAGTCCAATCAGATCGCGGCTCATTTGTAAACAGCCTCTCAGAGACAATCGAGGACTCTGCTATTTCACCTACCCCCAGGTTGGTCCCGCCTACATTAGTCAACTTTACTGGCCGTATTTGAGCCCTTTTTGACGAGAATTGATCATTGTTATTGGGTGAAAAAAATGTTATCTCCGCGATTAATCGACTACTCGACTACTTTTTGGGAGTAGTTGATGACTACTAAAATGCAGCAGTCGTGAATGCCCTAGGAGGCACTGAATCTCAGCCCAGCATAGCCGCGCCCAGTTTACGCAGCCTTAATATCCTGCCCTATTCATAGGCCTTAGCTGCGCCGCTGTGGGTGTCAATGAGCAGGCAGATTCAGATCCACACCATGAAACATTCGGCCCTGAACGTGGCCTATCAACACAGCAGCAGGGCTGATGAATCGGCCATGAAGGTCATAATTATCAGTGGTGGGAGATAATTTACAGGGTGTGTGGCCCCTCACTTCTGTAACGGTCACTCATGCGTAAGCACGCACACACACACACACACATGCATGCACACACCATACACACTCTCACTCACTCACACACTCACTCACACACACACACACACACACACAGAGTGAGGATATATGCTTTCGCAAACATGCACAGAATTCCACTGCTCTCCCTTGGTTACAGTATCTCCATCCTTGACAAAAATGAAAGCCAGTAATGAGTCCTGCCGGTGTTTTTTTGTGCTTTGTGCTTTTGCTGTTGAATAATTGTTGAATGAACGACTGCTTTGGACTGACCTTAGATCTCTCTTTCTCCCTCTCTATATCTCTGTCTCTGCAGGGGGTTTATATTTCAGGATGTTGTAAATGATCCCAGAGTTACAGGGAATCCTAACCTCTCTCTTGCTTTCTCCCTCTCTCTCTCTCTTTCTCTCTCTCTCTCTCTCTCTCTCTCTCTCTCTCTCTCTCTCTCTCTCTCTCTCTCTCTCTCTCTCCCCTCTCTCTCTTCCTCTCTCTCTCTTACGTCTGTCTCTGACAGGAATAGAAAATCTGTATGAGAGAGCACTGTATATCCGCAAGATTCTGCTCACCGCCGTACCCCGGTCCATCCTCATTGTGATGCGCTATCTATTCGCCTTCCTCAACCAGTAAGTCCCGCCCACTATGGACACGCCCGCACAAGCCCCGCCTCTCGACTGCAGGCTGATGCTGTCTGTGGCGCATTCGAGGGGGCAGTGATGAATGCTAATTAGCGCTGACAAGTTCGAATAACTGTCACGGACAGACAACGAGGCTGAGCCAAGCCGCATGGAGGAAGGGAAATTAATATTCCTTTGTCTCTTGCACCATCTTATAGAGATACAGAGTGGGGAGGTAGGAAGAGAGAGCGAGAGAGAGAAAATATGACAAAAATATGTTATTAAATGTGTGAAGAGACTGTAGACAGCTGGAATGACTTACACTCATTTAATTGACCTCTACAGCGATTCTGTTGGCTTTTATTTGCGGTTTTTATAACGAGGTGAGAGGAGGCGTAATTTTATTGTTGCATGAAGAGGAGGTGTGGGGCTCGTGAAAGGTTTGAGAATGTCTCATTGTCTGCGTGTGAAAGGAGCGTCGATGCACCGGGGCAGAGTGGCCAGCTGCACCGCATCATTTCATTAATTAAAACCTCACAAATAAACAAGAGTTTGGAGAGTGGGGCTCTGACAACCTGTCACACTATTTTCTTTACATTTTACATATTAAGCATTTAGCAGAGCTCTTATCCAGAGCGACTTAATGTGCATTAATACATGTGCATTAATACATGGTAAGAACAATCATTCATCCATTCTTTATCCATTACAATTATTTGTAGTAGTAATATACAGTAATAATAATAATAACAATAATAAATATATATATATATGTACTGTGTATGTATGTATGTATGTATGTATGTATGTAGTGTATATATATATATATATATATATATATATGTAGTGCTATGATGGTGCACAAAGCGCTTTGCGAGGAGCAATAGAAAGTCAAATTATTATTATTTAATTTTTTTACACTTAGTTTTTACAGAAATGTACACTGTGTCAGCATTTGAGGTTTGGTGCCTGTCCCCTGTCCTGCAGCCTGTCCCAGTACAGCGATGAGAACATGATGGACCCCTACAACCTGGCCATCTGCTTCGGCCCCACCCTGATGCCCACGCCCGACATCCACGACCAGGTGTCCTGCCAGGCGCACGTTAATGAGGTCATCAAAACAATCATCATCCACCACGAGACCATCTTCCCCGACGCCAAGGAGCTGGACGGTCCTGTGTACGAGAAGTGCATGGCCGGCGGTGACTACTGGTGAGCAAATGGGAGGTGGGGGTGCTATGATCAGTATCTTTTTTTTTTTGGGGGGGCGCTATGTTGTAGCATGCGGTGTAGCACCAGTACAACACTGATCCAGTTCTGCTCAATTCTTTTACAAATTTTGTTTTCCCAAGATGGATAGTTTTGATTTTGTTGCAGTCTTTGGGGCTGTGTGTCATTGTCCTGCCTAGTTTGTAACAGGATACATGCAAAGTCTGTGCTCTTCATGTAAATTAAATGTTGTAAGTACAGAGAGAGAGAGATTATTTGCACTGTCGGCAGCTGCTGTTTATGTTCAGTACTGATTATATGTGGGAGCGCACAGCCTGGAATGTACACGTCTCAGACTCATCCATTGACAAATACAGCTGACAATCTGCAGGTCTGTAATTATACCTGCAGACACACACAGGAAGGGGTGAGACCAGCAACCGTCCCTCCCTGCGGTGGAACTGAAGATTCTCTCTGTCAGGAGCCAGGGCTGAAAGATGCAGGACTTGCTTCTCTGAGTTTCACCCCTCCCTGTCAGTGGCTGTCGGTGTCAGTGCTAACGCTGCTCTCTGAGGGCGGATACTCTGCTTTCTGAGAGCGGCACAATCGAGGATCTCTCTCTGGAATTTACCTTTGGAGATTTATTTTTCTGAGATTATATTGAGTCCATCGTGATTTTTGTGCACCATAGATGGTGTGTGCTTTTATTAACACTACAGTTCAAAGGTCAAACATGGCTAATGCTAAGGCTAATCTAAGCCTTCAGGCCAGAGTGGAATTTTCAGGGTGAGAGGCTTTTAGAGATCATAAATGAACAGAGTGAGGCGAGTCAATGAGGATTACTGACTGTACTCACACACACACACACACACACTCTCACACACACACACACACACACACACACACATACACACTCTCTCACACACACACTCTCACACACACATGCACTCATGCGCACAGACACATGCTCACACACACAGACAGACAGACAGACACAGTGTGTGTCCCTGTGTCAGTGCTCATTTGTCTGTCTGCCCCCTGCAGTGACAGCCCTTATAGTGAACATGGAGCCCTGGAAGAGGTGGACCAGGAGGGGGGCGTGGAGACCCACACCAGTGAGGAGGGTAGGTACCCCCACATCTCCCACATGACCTCCGACCTTCACAGGTACCCCTGCCCTTCGCCTCCCCCCGAGAGAGATGCAGAAGAGGGCAGTCCCCATGGAAACAGTGGCAGCATCTATCTCCAGTTCCCGAGCAGCTACCGAATCCCTGATGCCCTACAATGTTCCCTTCAGAGCACCCCTCCTTAGAGAACCCCAGCTGATAATCCCCCTGAAGCTGTGCCATTGGGGGCCTCGGATAGCGTAGCGGTCTAATGCACTCGCTTTGACTGGTGCTTTATGAGAGTGAGCTGCATATTGCGGTTGCGGTTCGAAACCCAACTGTGCCAGACCAGCTCTGGCCGGGAGCCCCGATTGGGGGCAGCGATTAGCTGTCTGCCCCAGGGGGAAGGGGGAGGGGAAGCTGGCCAGAGTTCGCCGAGAAGCGCATAATGTTTCCAGAAGTAGGTGGGCGAATTCCGTTTCGGAGGAGGCAGATCATCGCTGGCCTCAGGGTACTGGCTTGACCCAACTTTGGCAAGTTTGTGGGGGAGGTCGAATTGAAATAAGTAGGGGGTATAATTGGCTACTAAATTGGGAGAAAAACTGGAAAAAATCTGGGGGAGAAAAACGAGTTTGTCCAGAATGGAAGCAATTGATAGAGTTTATGTTCTTCCCTCAGACAGAGACGTCCGCTGAGGGGAAGACGTTCTATCAGACACAGGGGTCAGGGGGGCTTGGATCAAGGTCCAAGCCAAACACCACGAGTCACTCGGCCATAGGAGGGTCAGATGGATGTGCTTTGAAAAGATGTCACAACCCCCCCCATTCGTCAGAGACAATGGTTGAGTCTGAACGTGCAGTGAGCTGTGCTATGGACCTAGCAGAGTGGGCTCTTCGAGACAAAGGCCCGTTTCCATGGCAATAACCGCCAAATAAATCCCACTTGTCCTGATCTCAAGGTCTTCAATGCCCAAACAGTTTTCTCAATCATTCCTCCAGCGTCTTTTGATTATAATAATTTATAATTTAATAACTCCTTTCCCTTGAGCTTTGGAATGAAAATGTAGTTTTAGCTGTCCATTTGCACCCTCTGAATCACTTGAGATATTTATTGATACGTCCGATATGCAACCAATAAAGACACCTGATTATCTCTCTGAACCTATGAAATAAAAATAATTATAATTAATTAGGTTCATTTTGGAAACCCAGTTAATTGCAATCATTTAATGCTCCCGTTGTTTTGTTGTTCTGTACTGGGTGGTGGTGCTAGCCTCCCTGATTATAGCGTCTAATGGGCCGGTGATGCGAACAGGAGCAATGGCCCTTTGTGGCAGTAAAGAGTATGACACATGATGCACAATGCTGTCAAAAGCATGACATAACTCCTGTCATGACAGCATATTACAGCTTATGACAAATGTCATAACACTGTCGTAACGCATGCAGCGAATTTTGCTAAACCAATTAAAGATCAGATTCAAAATGATCATTATCAGCAGTCTTGAATGTGCCCCTCTATAGCAGGGGTGTCCAAGCTTATCTGAGAAGGGCCGGTGTGGGTGCAGAAGGGCCGGTGTGGGTGCAGAAGGGCCGGTGTGGGTGCAGAAGGGCCGGTGTGGGTGCAGAACTTCTGCACGCACACACCGGCCCTTCTCGGATAAGATTGGACGCCCTGCTGTACGCGGCAGACTCGTGCACCGTAACGCCTCTGTCATGGGAGACAAAGGGCCTTTTTTCCACCCCTCTCTTCTCTGTGCTGTCAATACCTTGATGTTACTTCAGCCGATAATATGTGAAAGGGTCAAAGGTCAACTGGCAAGGGTATTGATTTTTACGGTGTAGCGCAACAGCAATTTCACCTGACGGCCTTGGCATCCATATAATGGAGTGAACATGGTTAAGGTAAAATTTGTTGTCCTCTATAAATGGGGGTCGTGAAATGGGTCATTAATCCCCCTCCCCCCCGACCTTCTAACAGCTCTCCTGTTCTCTTACGCATTGAGTGGCATGTCACAAGGTACAGAGAGCAGTCAGCTAGTGCAACTTGAAATCATATCAGCGTAGATTTGCGTTGTCTGCTGTTGATGTTTTTTTCTCCTTTTTTCTTTTCTCCCACCACCTTATTGATCACTACTCTTTTACCTGCCTGCCAAGGTTGCTGTTCCCATTCCGCGTGTTTGAGTGTGGATGTTCTTACTGAGACAGAGAGCAGCGCAGGTCAGCAGAAACATGACATCCCCAGCGCTCCGCTCTGTCTGAGCTCACACAGGGGCTACACTATACACCCCCCTGTACACACATGCACTGTGCTGTGATGTACTGTGTGTAATTCTCACTGGTATAGGAGTATACATGTATGTTCTGTGCTGTGGTCTACTGTATGTCCCCCTCCCCTGTTTCCGCCATTGGTTAAATAACTCCTGTAACTTTCTGTGTGTTTGGAATTCACCAGTCCCACCCAGGGGGCCCTTTTCTGTGGCCTCAGGTCCATTAGAGTAAATTTGACCACAGACACAATAATGGGGCCACCTGTGGTGCTGCGTGGCGGTGACGGCAGTATGGATTTCGGCGCTGTGGCCTTTTATTGGATGTTAGCTGTGCCGGGACATGGACCCTATTCATTTAGACAGGACAAATTCCAGCCTACCTTGTTTTATTAACTTTTTTATTGTCCACCACGTTGCCTACTCTCTTTAGGAAATATGTGTCCCCCACACAGACACACGTGCACACACGCACACACACTCTGATGCTGGCTTCAAGTCAAGACACTTTGGTCCTAAAAATCCACTTAAAAGCACTTAAAACTCATACTATTTAGAGCAGTGGTCCTCAACCCTGGTACTGGAGTTTTTTTGGGGGGGTTAAAATCAGCCACCAAATCAGATCCAGTAAACCAGGTGAGGTGAGAGATCTGTGAAATTAAACTGCTGTAATCAGTTAAGTGTAACAAGCCTGGTTACAATAAGCATATTGGCAAGTATATTGGCAAATGACAAGCCAAGATGGGCCTCTTCTCACATTCAAATGTTCTAGCGTTCTAATGTTATAAAGTTCTAAGGCTATAACATTGAGGATCAGGGATGGGCATTGGCAGTGGACTCTCTTCCTGAGTTATCGGGTTGTGGGAGAGGGTGCAGGAAAAGATCAGACAACCACTGCTGTTTTTAACTTTTTAATCTCTCTTGGCTCACCCTGATCAGCTGAGTGTGGTAATGTTGAGTTTAACAGATCTCCTGTATGACTACATATGGACAGTCCTCTTTCACGAAGAGCTCTGTGTTTTGTGTGTTCTCTAAAAGAAAACAGGAAAACGCTAAGCCCGTTCTGCAGCTCTCACTGCCTGGACAGGAAACAGAAAATGACAACAAATCAATAACACTGAAGACTAGGGGGAGAAGTGTCACATTGTGTTGGATTTTACCAAACCGGGACAAGATAAGGAACTACTATTTATGAAGAGCTGGACTGCTGGGTTGACACGCTCCAGTCAACCACACATCATATCAGACATTTGAAACGTGTTCCTAATAATGACAAAATTCAATTAAAAACAGAAAAATAAAAAAGGTTGTCCCAACAGCATGAATAGGATGTAAAATGTGCAGTTGGTTTATTGCCTTGTACTGCTTCCACTTTGCTTCCAAATCAGTTTGAATGAGCTTCTGCACAGTACAAGTAGGGCTGTGTAAAAATGTAAAAACTTTAAAATAATCTATTTAAATAGAGAGAAATGCACCCCATTTCTGATCAGTGCCAGCTCCCTCCTGTAGTACGGTGTGGTGCTATCATGGTGTCCTCTTCATGTTGTGTACAGCTCCTTCAGTATAGATCACCCATAGTGTGAGGTGGGTGGTTCATGGCATTGACAATGCTTGGGTTGTGGGTTCAATTCCCACTGGGACTACATTTACTGAAAAATGTATGCATTCATTACTGTAAGTCGCTTTGGATAAAAGTGTCTGCTAAATGGCATATATTATATTATATTAGTTGCTTGAGTGTATTTGGGATAGCTGCTTGGTTTGGTTTTCTTTTTCTGATTCTCCAGCTCCTCCTTTCTCCCGCAGAGGGTGAGCCCATCGAGGCCATCGCCAAATTTGACTACGTGGGCCGCTCCGCCCGTGAGCTGTCCTTCAAGAAGGGTGCCTCCCTGCTGCTGTACCAGCGTGCCTCGGACGACTGGTGGGAGGGCCGGCACAATGGCATCGACGGCCTGGTGCCGCACCAGTACATCGTGGTGCAGGATGTGTGAGTACGGCGCTCCAGTTGCCAAGCCTTATTTACTGATCCCGATCGCGTTACCGTACGTTAACATACATTACACATCGCTAGTCTGTGCTCTGAGGACATTGCAGTGAAGCCAGGTGCCTACAAGTGATGCAATTTATTTATTTATTTAAAATTTTGTTTGTTTTTTTTTCTCATTTTTCTCCCAATTTTTAGCCAATTATACCTTCTATTTCTTTCAATTTACTCTCCCCAATGAGCCCGCCACTCATTCTCAGAGGCAAGCCAGTTTTTCCCGTATAGAGATGCCTTTTGTGCTTCTCGGCAAGCCCATGCTGGCTCACTCCCCCCCCCTTCCTCTGGGGTGGTCAACCAATCGCCGCCCCCGACAGGGCTCTCGGCCAGAGCCGGACTGACGCAGCCGGGGTTCGAACCGCAGCTGCAGTGGGCAACTTGCATTGACAAGTGATACAATTTTTGTACAAAAATGCAGAAAATATTCATATTAATAATAGTATGCATTCGCTGGGTTAAAGCAGAGCAAGGAGGATCATGAATAGAACATGATTCCACTCTAAAAAAAAACGCCTAAAAACTGAAGCCGTCCCCTTTCCTGAACCTAACTGATCCTGATTGGTCCCGTTTCAGTGTGACTGTCACATCACAGGGGTTCCATTAGAGGCTCTTTAAGTTAATTGGTCCTTTGTTTCCCCCTCCTGAGCCCTGCTCCACAAATGAGGCCCTGTCAGTCTCTGGGCTGGTTTAACGCATCACAGAGTTACATCACATCCTCCCCCTCTGCACTTTATTCTCTGGGGTCTTCACCAGGCCACTCCATCACCCCACCTGACCCCACCCCCGTTTCTGAGCCAGGGCAGCCATGCAGTCTTTCCTAGATGACCGGTGCTTAATTGACTCGATGTGGTTGCTCATTAAGAAGGAAATTCGCATGATGTGGTGGCTGGAGGCAGAGTCAACGCAGCATGAGTCAGGCCTCGTCTCTGCTGCGTTGTTCTGAACATGCTTCTGCGCTACAACACAGCTACTTCCCACCGTCCAACCGGTGCTCACATCAATAATTCAGGCCATGGCGGTCCTATGTGTGTTTTTGAAGCTAATGGGACGGGTTAATGTCTGAAGTGGGAGCTCTCAGACGCTTTTCAGGAGAATCTCCCCATGCACTCCAGAGTAAAATCACAGGGAACAACGGTGCACGGTCCTCTCCACTGCAAACAGTCAGCTATGAGAATGATGTGTGAAGTCCGCTTGGGTGACATTTTAGTTTTATTTATTTAACTTCTCTATAACCATTGAGAGAAATTTGTCTCTTTTACAAGAGAGGCCTGGTCCTGGTCCTCTCCAGGAGACAAACAGGTATGCACTTATGGGCTGACCTGGGTCAAATACGTATCTGAAATACTTTAACCCTTTAGGGACTGGGAAAACATCTGGCAGATTTCTGTTTTAAAAGAAATGTGTGAGTGTGTGTCTGTGTGTGTCTTGTCTGTGTGTGTGTGTGAGAGAGAGTGTGTGTGAGAGTGTGTGTGTGTGAGAGAGTGTGTGTGTGTTGTGTGTGTGTGTGTGAGTTGTTTTGCTGTGTGTTTCTAACACTGCGGCTGTGCTGGTGCCACAGGGATGATACGTTCTCAGACACTCTGAGCCAGAAGGCGGACAGTGAGGCGAGCAGTGGCCCGGTTGCGGAGGAGAAAGGTTCAGGGAAGGACATGAGTTCCCCCACGGACCGCGTCCCGGAGGTCTACATCAGCAGGTATGTGAGAGAGCCACCTGCCCCTCCTGAATGACACCTGCCCCACCTGACCAAACCCTACTGACACGCCCATCTACCCCCCCACTCCCTCCCTCTCCCCTACACAGTTGTAGTGCAGTGGGCACAGCATAGGCTGGGGAATGGTTGGGGAACTGAGCTGCAGGTTCAAATCCCAGGTGGAACACTGCAGTTGTACTCTTGAGCAAAATGTACTTAATCTGAACTCTGGGGGCCTCCGATAGGGTAGCGGTCTAACACACTCATTTACGAGTGTGAGCTGTCGCAGTTCAAAACCCAACTGTACCAGACCAGCCCTGGTGGGGACACCCGATCGGGGGGCTGTCCGCCCCAGGCAGAGGGGGGAAGGTGAGCCGGCACGAGTTCACTGAGAACCGCGTAAAGGTGTCTCCAGAACATGAGTTGGTGAATTCCATCTCAAATTAAGTGGAAGCCCTTTGAGAATTAGCTCGCCTGGTAGAGACAGGCTCCTTCTCCCTTACTCTCTGTCCCTCTTTCTCTCGCTCTCTCCCTCATTCCCTCTCCCACCCTCCCTTACTCCCCCTCTCTCCTGCACTCTCTTCCCCCCCCTCTGCAGGAGAGCACAGTGCCTGTATCCAGGAACGCTCGCTCATTCACTGTTTGTGAAACATACTGAACCCTCCTTACTTTTACAGATCTGTACTTTTACAGAACAGTTCTGTAAACAGATCTTTCATAGCAAAGTGTGTTTGTTTGTTTGTTTGTTTGTTTGTTGTGCATTTGTTTTAGTTGCATGGGTTTCTGGATGAGATTACTCACACCAGCCATCTGCCCAACATCACCTGTGTCCCCCTGTCTGTCCTTCTGTCTGTCCCCCTTCTCTCTGTCTCTCTACCATCCCTGCTAGCAGTTTTCCACATTCCAACTCATTTTTGAAGAAAACTAATAATTACCTAAATTTTTGAAGAGAGGTTGACAGAGCTGGCCCGCAGTTACACGCATCTCTACTAGTGATGGGAAGTTCGATTCTTTTTCCTGACTTGTTCGAATGTTTCGATTCGTTCACTTGATTCAGTAATCCCCACTTCCCCAGAGCGCATAAAACCCCCTACCGGCGAACGAAGGCTGTGATTCTCGTTCAGAGCCGTGTTAATCGTTCGCGAAGGATGAATCGAAAATGTTGTGATTCTCCTTCAGAGCCCGGTTAACCGTTCGTGAACGATGACTCGAAAATGTTGTGATTCTCGTTCAGAGCCGGGTTAACCGTTCACGAACGATTCGTTGAGACACGTCTCGTTCCTTCAGTGGAGTGGAGATAGCCGTTCTTTGGCGTGATAGATTAACCTGGCCCATGAGTGTTAAACTATTACAATGCATCGTTCTGATAGCAAACGCAACTAGATAATGTACCCGATTAGAAGAACTCAAAAGAGTTGTTTTTCTCGAGTCCCGAAAGAGTTGTGGTTGTCGTTCATTTCGTTCAGTAGCCTAGGGTAATGCCCATTCGTTCACTTGGGTTTAGGCAGTCACCAGCTAATGGGTTTGCTTTTGGTTTTACAATGTTATGTCCTGCAACATCGGGTCATTGAAATGCTTTTGCACAATGCGATAAATTATTGTAACGTTGAACAGCTAGCTTAGCCACAGGAATGCTAGCTGCCCTCCATTTAGTTTGTGTGTAGCATACATGCTAGGTGGCTACATATTCGTAGGCTATGTGCTACGAGGTCATCACATGTCCCAGGGGCCCTTGCGGCCAACTAAACTTAGGCTGTGTTCGAAACCGTTCCCTATTCCCTAAATAGTGCACTATATAGTGTGTTGAAAAAATTGGCGAACACACTATATAGTGCACTATTTAGGGAATAGGGAACGGTTTCGAACACAGCCTTAGTGTTAGGCTAGTTATGTTCATAAATGTTCCAGTATGAAAACCAAGATGTTGTTTGAGTGAAAGCCCATTTTTCCCTCGTACGAATGATGTGTGTTTGTGTTTGTTATCCAATCCACATGGTAAATAAACTGGCAAACCAGCAGTAGCCTACGTTACCAGATTTCGTAAACGTAATGATGTGATGATGTGCGTAAACGTTACGCGATTTCTCAGCCATCTAGTGGATATGGCTTTTAAACATCCAGACAGACGTAAAGTACGCAGTGCCAATGCGTGAACCATATTATATACGTAGATGCCGGATTCACTCTGAATGACTATCAAGTACTGTAAATACCACTTTCAGTCACTTGGTCATGCAGTGGTTTGACAACTAGCTAACGTTATATGTTTTGTTATCATCATGGTGATATCTTTCGGTTATTCAGCGTCAGATTTAAGTGATGGTGAAATAGCCGCTTACTTGTGAAAAGTTATCCCACGAGCCTTGCTTCTATGGTTCCTCCTATTTCTACACTCAAATGCTGCACAACTTTGTGGCATTTGTGCATAGGCTAATTGCTCTTCATACCGTGTTCACAGCCAGGTTCTGCGGAAAATCGTTGAGGAAACTCAACAATTGTTACATTTGGAAATGAAGTAACCTGCATGTTATGCTTTCTCACGTTTATAACAAGCCAATTGTCACAAAAGTTGTTGAAAATTGCCGCGCAGACGTATCACTGCAACATACAACAGCAGCCATCTACGTACAGTTGAGGCCAAAAGTTTACATGCACCTAGGCTAAAGATATTCAAACTCAGTTTTTCACAACTCCACACATTTTATGTTACCATACATTTCTTTTGACAAGTCAATTAGGGCCTCTACTTTGTTCACATCAGAGGTAATTTTAAAACAATCGAATAGAGACAGATTTATTTCAGCTTTAATTCACTATATCAGAATTCCAGTGGGTCAAAAGTTTACATACACCAAGTTGACTGTTTCTTTAAACAGAAATTGATGTAATTACTTTTTAGAAGCTTCAGATTAGTCTATTGTCATAATTAGGAGTTAATTGACCCTTCGCTAAACCATGCCCAAAAACGCAAACTGGCCAATCACAGCGCCGTGTTTTACATACTCCGACAGAGCCTCCGACAGTGTTTGGCTGCCTTCCATTGAATTACACGCAAAAATTAGAAATTTTCGTCATTTTCGAGCTGGTTTTGCTGATTTTTTGCAAATTATGGTTAAACGTTGTGCCTGGGGCACGTGTAACAGTGACACTCGTTACCCAGAGAGGTTTGAAGGAGATATACGTTTTTTTTTTTTTATAAAACCTAAATAAAATCCTGAAAAGTGTTAGCCAGCTAAGCTAACGTGGCTACGGTCTGGATATACAGCTCCGGGTTGCAACGTTGGTAAAGTTAGACTAAATGTTAGCTTTGTTATTCGTGATCCAGACAGCTTGCTAACGTTAAGATGTTACAGTCAAGCTCTAGAAAACCAAGTGGGTAACGTTACCTTGATGTCAAAATGTAATACTATTTTTTCATTACTATTTCAGCACTTTGTCAAATGGGAAGCCCAGTCCCGAGTACCCAAATCTTGTGGAAGACTGGGCTGACACACTGCTGATATTTTTTGCTTTACAGAGGTCCAGGGTATGGAGCTACCTGTGGAGCTAACCAGAGTAATGTCGTTACAGCACACTATAGGCGACTAATGTTACGTTAGTTAGCTAATGCTAGCTAACTTACTACTGAATGTAACGTTATATAGGCCTACTGCTTTTGCTTTTTTTTTTTCTTAAAATTTGTTTCTGATTTTATCCCATTTTCTCCCAATTTGGTAGCCAATTAGACCCGCTATTTTACGTCAATCCCCCTAGTAATGTGAGTTCGCTGCCGTAGTCCTGCGACCGGTAGTGACGAAGGCGAAGTGACGCCTCTTCCGAGACGTCACTCGTTCGACCGAACCCTGGTACTTACAGGGCCACTCTACACAGCCTACGTCGGCTTCCCTCCCCCTCCCTTTTGCCCCCTGGCACTTTTAATCGGATTGTAACCACTGGACCACGCGGGAGTTCCTGCTTTTGCTTTTTAATGATTGTAATAGTGAATAGAGACCTACCCAGCTTTACAGGAACAGTGTAACTTAATGTCGTTGTCCTCTGTCTCAATCGCCCGGTGATGCCGTGGTTCAGTTTTACTCTGATCTGTAGGCTTTCGCTTCTATCTTAATTTTTTTAAATATCATTTTGTTGCTGAGTCAGTGTGATATCTTGAATATAACCTTCAAATGCATATTGTAGACCCTTCTGTCTGCTTCTATCTGAAATCGCTTTTTCTATTTTCCAAAAATTGGAAAATATTTCTCCAGGGAGTGCAGTTAGTGACAGTGGGAGCACCATGCTGGCTCCGAAAGCTTGACGTACATAGCAACAATAACTAAGGGGGGCGTGGTTTAGTGAAGGGTCAATTGGGAGTTGATTGGCACCTTTAGAGTCAGTGCCCTTTTGCCCTTGATACCATGGGAAAATCCAAACAACTCAGCTAAGACCTCAGAAAAATAATTGTGGACCTCCACAAGTCCGGTTCCTCAAGAGCAATTTCCAAACAACTGAAGGTACCACAAGCATCTGTACAAACAATTGTATGCAAATATAAACATGTTGGGACTACACAGACAGCTTCTTTCAGGAAGGAGGCACAAATTAACTCCCAGGGCTGAACAAACTTTTGTCCGAAAGGTTCAACTGAAGCCCAAGACAACAACAAAGGAACTGGTGAGGGAGTTGGAGGCATCAGGTACCAAAGTATCTACATCCACCATTAAGAGAATCCTATATCGCTATGGCCTGAAAGGCTGTTGCGCAAGGAAGAAGCCCCTACTCCAAGACTGGCATAAAAAAAGCCAGAATGAAGTTTGCAGGTAATCACCAGGACGAAGACCTAGCCTTTTGGAGGAGTGTTCTCTGGTCAGATGAAACAAAAATTGAACTGTTTGGCCATAATGATCAGCGCTATGTATGGAGGAAAAAGGGTGAGGCTTTTAATCCAAAGAACACCATCCCAAATGTGAAGCATGGGGGTGGCAGCATCATGTTGTGGGGGTGTTTTGCTGGAAAAGGGACTGGTATACTTCAGAAAATAGATGGCATCATGAGGAAGGAGGATTATCTAGAAATACTGAAGCAACACCCCAAGACATCAGCTAGAAAGTTAAAACTTGGTCGCAACTGGGTCTTCCAGCAGGTCAATGATCCTAAGCATACCTCCAAAGTTGTAACAAAATGGCTTAAAGACAACAAAGTGAAAGTTCTTTCCAGTGGCTCACCCCTCCCAAAACGCTGTCCTAGAGGAGGTTTTGAATCCTCCTCCGGAGAGTGACCAAGTCCACTGTTTGTTGTTGGTAGACCTTGATGTTCCTTGCCTCCCACAGGACCTGCTTGACAGTGTTAATGATCCTCCACTGGCGCTGCAGCTCCGGGGTCCTACATCCCTCACGGGGGCCGTACAGGACCCTCTCAGCCATCAGGGAGGATCTCAGCAGGGGCCTGTTCTGGGAGACAGAGGACACAACAAGGCCCCAGACCCGTCTGGCCACGGAGCACTCCCAGAACAGATGGTGTACATGTTCTGAGTCAGTGCATGGGGGAAGTTCTCGGTCAGGGCTAAGCGCTGTCTAAACATGAATGGCCTGGTGGGGAGACAGTCATGAGCAGACATCCATGTTATGTCCTTTTGTTTATTGTTTAGTGTTTTATGATTTGCATTTTTCCATACAATTTCAAGGTCCAGGGTCGGGTTGCCCCTCGGGAGCGTCATGGACATGATATTTTTGTATTTCCGTGAGGGCAACCCAGCCCTGACCAATCCCGTCCTGAAGGCAAAATCCCTCAAGGCTCTGTAGACATATGGAGTCCCAGCTGTATGGCACAGTATGATCCAGCCCACACAGGCCCATAGATCTGAGGAAGGGAGTGGCATAGTACTTAGCAAATTTACCAGGGGCCGACTTCCCCCCCAGGGTGTTCTGGACCAGTGCAACCAGACCCTGTGGCAATATAACTGATGTTATATCTGGGACCCCCCTGCCCCCTTTCTCCTCTTCCTTCATCAGGGTTGTCCTCCCCAGCCTCTCCATTTTGCTCCCCTAGACAAAGCGAAAGGCCATTCTAGCAACAAGTTTGCTACTGGCCCTGTCTGGGGGAAACACTTGGCCAATATAAAGAAGGCTGGGAAGGACTATTGCCTTCAGGACCAGGATCTTACCCGTCATTGTCAGGAGCCGTGCG
Organism: Aldrovandia affinis; assembly: GCA_029706075.1. Classification (NCBI taxonomy): domain Eukaryota; kingdom Metazoa; phylum Chordata; class Actinopteri; order Notacanthiformes; family Halosauridae; genus Aldrovandia; species Aldrovandia affinis. The sequence continues at coordinate 4,060,189 of JAINUG010000071.1, forward strand.
CTCCAGCTCCCGATTTTCCTCTGGACATGGCAGAGGGCCTCCTCCCATCTCCGGTTCCCTCTCCCGTCGTTCTGGAAGGTGACAAGGGCCATGGGATAAGGGCCACTGAACTCTGTCACAGTGAGTCACCCAGCCGCCCCTCTCTGAAAGCCGCTCTGAAAACATCCACCACACCGTCCTTCAGGAGATCCCAGAAAGCCTGATAAAACTCAGCTGGGATTCCGTCAGGAGCTTTACATAAGTTAAGGGAGTGCATGGCTCGGGTGAGCTCTTCGGTGCCCAGGTCCCCCTCCATGTTCTGTCCCTCTAGGCATCTGTCCAGGCTGTCCAGGAAGGTGTCCACAAGAGCCCTGTCCGAGGGTCTATTGGCATACAGACCCAAGTAGAACTCCCTGGTCACCTCCCGGACCTCTGCCTCTTCAGACACCACCACCCCTGCGTTGTTATACAGGGAGAGAATGTCAGTTTTCCTTGACCGTGCCTTGCGGAAGAAGTGGCGGAAGAAGTGGCTCCCTCCTCGAGGGAGATATATTTCCTCCGCTCCTCCCGACAGAGGGCAGAGAGATGCTGTTTGGTCTGGGCCACGTCCGTGCTAACCTCCAGGCCTTGGGCGCGGCATCTTCCTCCTGCAGTTCCTTGCGAAGTGGCCTTGCTTGCCGCAGTATGAGCAGGAGGTGTTGGAGCGGTGTGCTACTGCTCGGGCTGGCGCAGTGTCGTCGTCACTTTCGTTTTCTCCGCTGGCTGTGTGGACAGGGCGATGGGCGAGCGATTCTTCTTCTAGGAAGAAGAATTGTTGTGGATACGACCGCTGACCACGGACCGTGGAGCAGTCTGATGCTTTCGCCTGTTTGTCTCTCCCGTCTGTGTAGCTTTTGTTTGAACGTGAGGAGTAAAGTCTCTGGTCTTTTCAGTGCCGTACAGAAGCTGGTAGGGGACGTGGTGTCGGGACTCGGGTCATGCTTCACCCTCCAGGGCGCCGCCGCTAACCTTATGCCCCTCTCCGTCTCGCTCCACTCCGCTGCGTCCACTATAAAGCGGAACTGGGTGGTTGAGGTGGTTTTGGGGAGCTCCACCGAGTCGCTCAGGGGAAGCGGTCGTTCAGCCGCCCGAACTTGATCCGCCTGCCATGAGATCGCTAGCTGACGTCAGCATGTTGTCAGTGTAGCCGAGTTCCTCCATGCGCGGGAGAAACTCCCTCAGCGACCCGTGGAGTGGGGTTTTCTTCCTCCGCACCGTGGTCTTCCCATCCGGACATCTCTCTTCCTCCATCCTCCTGATCTCGGCGTCGATTCGTTCCACTTCTGCCACCAATGTAGCGGTGGACGCTACGGAATCAAGAGTCATGAGACTTTGCTTTTCCATTTTAGTACCACTTCTTTATTAGAATAAAGCGTGTAGCACAGGGAAGTACAATCACAAGCACGGAATCACACGGGGCACACTCACAACCCATTCACCCACAATGATGGTTGGTCAGCACATATACACATTCACACATCATTCTCAACAGCATAAAAGGGGCTTTCATTCCAGACGTGGTACTTTACATCAGAACGTTTACACATTTATTAACATAGCTAGCTAATAATCTTATGTTTAGCAGGCCACAAGGGCCTCGAGGACATTAGTTTCCTAGGTTGCTATTAGCCACCTAGCATGCTAATCCCTACATACAATGGAGGTCAGATAGCATTTCCGTAGTTAGGCTAGCTGACCCCCGTTACAATATGAATTGGGACAGCAACTTTTCTGCAAGTTCTGTCAACACACCATTGACTGGACTCGAAAAACTATGTGCGACCATGTAAAATCGAAAACAAGGATAAGCTACGTGCTGAGAGTTTACCCTTCCTACCCTACCCTACTACCATACAAAGTGTAACAAAATTGTAAGATACAAGGCGTGAGTTTGTTGAGGACTTTGTGGCTGTGCATCTGACATACCACTGGAGAAAATGAAAAAGCTTAGTCCGTTCCTAGTTAAACATTGTAAACCGGGAGGAGCATTGCCAGAGAACAAAAGCAGCCTTCGCCAGACTCGTTTGCCATGGGTGTTTGAACAACACATGGAGGCAGTCAGAAAATGTCTGTGTGGTTAATGAAACGACTGACATCCGGAGTATTCTCGGCATTGTGATATGAAAACCTCACCTGTTCGGCAAACATTTATTAAAAACCGTCCATTGCAATAACATGAAAACAACAAAACAAAGTCAGATGGAAGTAGTATTCTGTATCTCCATGGCAATGGAGTTTACCTCCTCATTCCAACCAATCAGATTATGCGACATTTTATGATGTCTGTGACCTTCATTTTTCTGGAGGTACGTGACCCTCTGCGACACATTTCTGTCCTTTTGACATCAGTTTTGATGTGTCATGCAACACTTGTTGCGTAAAGCATAAATTGGCCTCTGGAGTGCACTGTGATTAGAGCTTAATGTTTGGCCCCGCCCCCTAACAGACACAGGAAGAGGACGGAGCCCCCCTCGCGCCGCCCACCCGGTCGCCCCGGTGATGGGCACTGCGTGGTCCACCCCTCCTCCCATGGTCATGGTGGCACCATCACCGCGGAAACGGGTTCCCCCGGTGCGGGCCACTACAGCCCGCGGGACCTCCTGCGTGGGCGTGGCCACCTGCCACTGGACAGCCCCGAACGCCACCGCCGCGTTGGCCATGGCCATGGTGGCCTCACCAGCGCCAGCCGCCACGAGTCGCTGCGGAAGACCGACAGCCCGCCCATGCGCCGCTCCACCTCCTCTGGCCAGTACACAGCATTCTCCCTGCCGCACGGCAAGCCGCTCGACCCAGAGACAATCGCACAGGTGAGTGGAGACCGCCAGGGCCACCCCTAGGAAGGAGGTGGGTTGGGCTGATATGGGTGGTGTTTTTTGGGGGGCTGGGGAGGGTGGGGGGTTCGGGTGCTTCGGGGTGTGGGTGGGTGTTTGGTGTTGTTCATTTCCATGCCTTGCAGTGTGTGTGTGTATGTGCGTGCGTGCGTGCGTGAATGCATTTGCTTGAGTGTGCTTACGTGTGCGGGTCCCCTTTCCTTCTCTCTCCCCCTCTTCTCTCCCCCTCTCTCCTCTTCCCCCCTCTCTCTTCCCCCTCTCTCCTCTTCTCTCCCCCTCTCTCCTCTCCCCTCCTCTCTCCCTCCTTCCCCCCCTGTCCCCCTCTGTCTCTCCCTCCTCCAGGACATCGAGGATACAATGAACACAGCGCTGAACGAGCTTCGTGAGCTGGAGAGGCAGAGCTCAGCCAACCACGCGCCGGATGTGGTGCTGGACACGCTGGAGCCACTGAAGAACGCGCCTGCCATCTCTGCGGAGTCCCTCAGCCCCCTGCACGGCCTGCTGCTCCGCCCCTCTGACACGGCCGCCCATCGCCGTAGCAACATCGCCTCCCCCGACGCCATGAGCACCTTCAAGCCCGCGCTGGGCCCCCGCATGGGCATTCAGCTCAGACCCCCCGCCCTCCGGCCCAAACCGCTGGTCCTGCCCAAAACCGGCCCCGCCCAGCCCCCCCCTCCGGCCCCACCCCAAGACCCCCTGGACAAGTCCTGTACAATGTGAACTCTGGAACATGAATAAGACAAATACGCAAGAGACATGGTGTGTTCACGTAGAAACATATTATCAATGTATATGGAATAAGTAAGGTAAAGACTACATTGCTTAGGATTGGGTGGGAGGAGGGAGGGGAGGGGCGGGGAAGGGAGGGGGGTGGTGGGACTTTAAGGTTATTAATGATAGTTAATGTGTTGTAAGATGGATGTGTATTCTCTCAATGTCTAGAAGTTAAGCTGTCTGCAGTTATAGGCACATTTATTGAAACCAAGAAAATGACCAAAGGGACATTCTTACATCTGTTACAAAACTGGACTCCCTTCTGGAAATAATCTATATCTTTAGCTTTGGGGGAAGGAAAAAGAAAAACACAAAAAAAGGCCAGGCATGAAGGCACTGACAATAAATAGGGGGTGATTTAAATTCTGTTTAATTATGCAGCACCGTTAGATTGTAAGGAAACCTTTCTTTATTAAATCACAAAAACTTCCTGTGAGCATTGGAATACAGTGAATGGAGCACTGCAGAAATCACACACAACATGGATACGAACAGAGCTAGATGTGTTATGGGCACATCTTACGCCTTAGCCAGAAGAATTGTGGGAAATGTAGTCTGTTGCTTTCCAGTGTCAGCTGACAGGGAGTGTCACCCTTCAGTGAAATAAATATGGCTGGTGAACTGATTGTTTGGCCTTATCATCACATGAATATAAGCTCATTCTTACTGGAGGACTTGTAATGACCACTTTAGAAAGCTGCTAATTGTCTCTGACCACTTTCAGAGTGAGAAACAGGAAGTGTAACTGAGTCAGAGACAAGTGTTAAGCTGGGCAGGAATATCTGGAATGCATCATTTTTAGTATTGTTCACGTTTAGTTATCCAGCGCACTTATTTGCACATGGTGAGCACGTGTTAAGAGGGACAAGTTGAGAAACATCTGTTTTGGTTTAACAGATGTTCTGCCAACATGTGCAGCGAGAGTGCATTCGGCCTCTAGTTCTGGGGGGAAAAACAACCCCTTAATATTTGCTCAGATTTTACTTTTAATCAGATTTACAAATGGGGAAATGTTGAACTTGAAATTGTCAATTTGTTTTGTTTTTTTCCATTTGTTTTTCAATAGCTTTAACGTGTTGCAAAATTAGCAGATGAAACCGACACAGATGTGACCACTAGACATGCAAAATTGTTCACAATTCATTTAAATATTTTGATAAATGATCATTCTTGATGGGATGTATATATTTGTGTGTGTGTGTGTGTGTGTGTGTGTGTGTGTGTGTGTGCGTGTGCTGTCATCAGTTTCTCAAAACGCAGATGCACTTTGACACTGGTGAACCACACTAGTGTATTTCAGCCAATCACGACCATGGTTGTCGGCCCCTCCCCACTGAGCCACGCGACACTGGTGATTTCCGCACAGCAATGCCGTGTGACACCGCGCGTTCAGCTCCCTGTAGAGCCTGAATATCAACCTTCTCCCGGCTCTACTTTTAGAGGCCCCTATAGAGAAGACTGACTGATGGAACATTCCGCGGTCGCTGAGGCAACAAGGGCGTACAGCCGGTAGCCATGGATACGTCTGACTGTTACAGTGGAAGTCTCACCTGTGTGCCTCTTCCGCCTCGCTGTGAGGTCCCGATTCCTGACCGCGCTCCTCCTTCTGGAGCAAGCGCCCGGCAAGATTTATGCCCCATCAGTATGTGCTTTTTTTGGGGGGGGGTACAGTTGAGAAGCTGGGGCAACTAGCTAATATACAACTGACATACTTTACCCTCTGCCAACTGTAGTTTCTAAGCCACAGCTTGTATTCTACATGAAGACAAAGTCAGTGGACAGTATAGTGGTAAAATGATTGAGGATGATTCATGTGTGCCAGTCTTCAGCTGTACGGGGGGCAGGAGAGAAAGAGGAGAGCATGCGGGGAGAGAGAAGACATCACCAGTGAGGATGGTGTGTGTGTGTGTGTGAGAGAGTGAGAGATGGCTGTCCCTTGCATCACTAGAAAAGGCTTGAGAAAGAAGTCGTGTGTGTGCGTGCGTCTCACTCTAAAGTAATCTGTGAAACAGTGCAGAGGCTCATTTCAGGTTTGGGGGTAACACAGAAGGAGAGGGGTTGTTTTGTAGGAAGGATGTTTGAAATGTAACCTGATTTAACCGAGTTTGCAATAAGCAAGTTTATTTTTCCCTCTCTCCCGCTCCATCTTGCAATCTTTCCAAATAAGTTGTCAAAGCCTTGCATCATGTATATAACATTACTGAATTAATTTGCCATTCTGGTTCACAGCCTTTTCTGGATTTTATTTTTTAAATAAACATTTGATTTATTAAGGACGTTTTCTAAATAAATAAACGGCGGTGTTAATACCGCAGATGAAAGTTCTAGAGCCCCTGCTCCATACTCTACAGTCCTGCTCACGTCAGTGTTGTCTTTAGGCCATCGTTCCTTCCTTTGTCGACTGTTAACGTGTCACTGTACATCTGCAGAACGTACACGTCGGAAAAGTGCCTTTCAATATGTTTTTTGTTAACTTTTTCTTTTATATAGAGGAACTTAAGTGGACCTGTACCACTGAAACATTTCAAACCCCCGCGTTAGAAGTGCAGTCTGCTGGTGAAATAAATGACCACGATGATACAATTCTGTTGAAAAGTTTAAATGAATAAAATAATAAACAGATAGTGAAACCCATTGTGACACTGCACTTTTATGTATATGACTGTGTATTTGGCATGTAGCATTATAACAAAGTTTGAGTGCACACTTTAAGGGTTGTTCCTCGGAGTGATTCTAATAAAGGAAGTGGTTGAAACGGGCGGAATTTTGATTTCAAAGGTGGGGGGGACACAGTACAAGCACAAATACTCAAAAGGGCTTTAGTTTTTCAGATACCCCTACCCGAGGTAGAACAAAACACGACACGTTTTTTCATAATTTTGATATGTCCCCTTCATGAAATGGATGGTCGTAGCAAAAAGTGATGAAATTGATCAATATATTGATCGGGGTGATCAGTTAACTGCTCCTGCCCTGCCTCAGATTCTCTTCCATCTTGTACTCCTGCCTTGCCTGAGCTACCACTGACCCCTGCCTGCTGCTGATCCAGCTAAAATAAACATAACATAAAAAGTACCACTTCAGTACATTTAATTTATACTGTAGTAATTTAGAGATTGAAATGGCATATGAGCCATTTATAATTCTAAATATAAAACGGATAGGTGTGGTTCTCGTCACTGATTGGACAATAGCCATGGTATAATGGCGATATACCATGGCCTCTCATACCTTATTTCTTCATTCTATAATTTATAGTTCTCACCTCTCCACTTTCTACATGCAGTCCCTGCTCCCTGCCTATCACATGTTGGGGCTGCTGTTCCTGCTGAGTTAGACAATAAATTATTTCCAAAAAATAAAAATACTTTCAGGGTTTATTTCTCTCACAATCGATGAATGGTTACATTTTAAACAGTGTAGCAGTGCATGTCTACTCATTAACAGGAAAGCCAGTGAGAGGGAGAAAGAGGTCTAAGTACACAGTTTTCATATTAGTTTGTTTAGCAACAATCAATCACCCAACTCAACTACGTTACAAGAAGATCAACAATACTGTTTATATATGTAGCTAGCCAAATACGAGGAAGCAGCAAATTAAAGATGATGTTCTTAGTTCCCTGCATAATTAACGTTAGTGAATTGGGAATGAATGTGTTAAGTGAAGCACAGTGGTGGACTGACTGTGCTCGTTTGAAATAACATCGTCACCTTCTTAAAATAATGGCCTAAGTCATATTTTCAAGTTTTAAAAAAACTATAAACTGAACCGAATATATAATATTTATGAATCATTTCACACAAAAAGGTTATGACAATATATGACTATTGACATACATAATTGACAGACAGCATTATTTGTAACACAAGAGGATTAGATTACTTAGGCCAATTTACGAACATGCCGTTGTGACTTAGGCAATATTAAACCTGACTTAGGCCAAATTACTTCTGGAGTAAGTGACTTAGGCAATTTTACAAACTTTCAAGATGGCGGCTGCTTGCCTAAGTCACAATGTCTTGTGATTAGGCAAAAAATTAAAGTCACAATCTTGACATAGGCCATTATACTACCGGGGTAGGAATAGCATGATCTTTTCAATTAAGGATGTAGGCAATTTTACCAGAGCTGGCCAGCATCATGAAGAGATGACTTAGGCCATTATTTTAAGAAGATGATGACATGTAAAAAAATAACATAGCAATTAAACAATGCCATTGTAAATGGCTAGTTAACTTGAAGCCGTTTACAAAGTGATATCGATATTCCAACATGATCTCACTATGAATATTCGTAACGTTAGCTAACTTAATAGATTGTGTCTGAAAACATCACTCAAAAATTTTCTTCCGTGATTTGGGGGGTTTGGACATTGCTTGCTAACGTTTCCAGCTATCTTACTGCCAAGATGCTGGCTGGCTATTTGAATCGGTTTGAATGAGAGTGCGAGAGGGGAGGGGGAGTTGGAAGGGGGACTAGGAGCTTGAGCGGGCGCTGTTTCCGCATGGTCCTAGTGCGTGCAGGTTCTCCAGATTTTTATTTATTTTTTATATAACGTTAGTTTTCGTACTGTAAAAAGTGGGGGGGACAAATACTGCCTTCTGAAAAAGTGCAGGGGACATGTCCCCTGTGTCCCCCCCGTAAATTACGCCCCTGGGTGGAAGCTTATTGAGTGGGCTTTGGCTTGAATGCCAGTTACAGCAGGTTGCATGAACCATGTTTAGCTTGGTGGCCTTCCGACGATCCAATCACAATGAAATGAATAGGTGTGGCCTGAACCCTCCCTGTGCTTTTGAGGCACTGGGGCGTGTCGAGGAGCCATACGAACATCACTGGACCATGACCCAGGAACAACCAAGAGTGAAGAATCATGCTGGCTTTTAGTCAACATTCACCAGGGGCATGTGGTTCTGTGTGGCTCAGTAGGTAGAGCATGGTGCTGACAACACTTAGGTTGTGGGTTTGATTCCTATTGGGGCCACATATACTGAAAAATATGCATTCACTACTATAAGTTGCTTTGGATAAAAGCGTCTGCTAAATGGCATGTGTGTACATTTATATATATACTATACTGGCTTACTGCCAATTAATGAAATGAAACCGGGTGTAGTGCATTCATTTGCAACAAAAGTTTGCAAGATTTACACTCGCTGATATTCACTCTGATGCAGGGGCTCTCAGTCCTGGTCCTGGAGAGCCGCGCGGTGTGCTGGTTTTCTTCATTACTCAGCGCTGAAGTGATCAATTACAGTGGTTGAACTACATAATTAACTCACGGCACCTGGTTTTGTCTACATTTGTTGCTGATTTTGAAGGTGAAAACAAGACTCAGCATACTCTGTGGCTCTAATAAATAAACAATCTAAAAATAATCCAAGTAAGATTATAGACAAAATGATACTATATGAACTAAATCTGCTGATGCTCCTGAAATATAGGAAATATCAACAGTACTGAGAAAGTGATACTGGGGCCTGCTGACAAAGTGTGTGTACGTATGTGCGTGTGGAAAAGCCACTACTACCACGCGTCTGCATCTACACCGCTTTCCACGGGTGGAGAAGTAAATAATCTTGGATTCTTCATTTTGAAACTTTATTTTGTTATACAAGTGCTTTCACTGCAGCAGAAAGGGGCATAGTTGTCTGCCCTCAATAAATTAAAAACAAAAAAAATGAAGTCTGATGATATTTCTAGTTTGCAGTCAAAAGCATATAGCAATGCTGAGGAAAAAAAAAGCGAAGCCATCGTCATATACAAATAAGAATGGAACAGAACACAGGCGTTAGAGTTGAGCGAGGCCCAGCTCTTTAAAAAGGATGTTAAGTGGGTCTGAAAATAAACCCACGGAATGTTAGTAAATGGACGAAGCAGCCTGCCTGGCTGGAGATATTACTGGCTTGATGTAGAGCCATCTGATTAAACATTTCGACTCTGGCCAGGAGCTTTGATCAGGGGCAGCATTTGGCTGTCCGCCCCAGGTGGTGCAGGGAGGGTAAGTCGGCACAAGCTCGCCGAGGAGCAGTAGGGCGTTCCTAAAGATCAGGTGGGCGAAGTTCCATCTCGGAGGAGGCAGATCATTGCCAGCCTCGGGATATTAGCTTCACCCGGAGGATGGGCGGTGGACTCGTGAGGGGAGGGCAAATCAAAGTAAATAGGGGGTTGAATTGGCTATTAAAGTGGGAGGAAAAAAAAACATGTACTCAGGTGTCCATATTCAAGTTGTTCACACAGCTTTGTATTCATTTAGAGTTGTAGGGTACTACCACTGACTGAGAACATCTCCAAATGGCTTTTTAAACCAGTCAAGAATAGTGTAATACAAACTTTGGTCTATTAATACAAATATGATCCAGTCAAGATTCACAGCATAATCAATTATTTACGGATTCTTGGACCCTCTGTTAAAATAATTTTCTCTCTGGCAAAGCAGGCAAAAAAAAACTCAACTGCTCGTACTTCACCTGCCTTTGCTAAAATCTCAAAACTTTCTATGCATTTTTAAAACAAACTGAATTAAATCTTCCAACAGGTGTGAATTCAGTTCACTGTCTGAACAAGAATGAAATAAAGCAACCTAACATCGTTTCAGATCTTACACAGAAAAAGTGTGTTAAAGGCTTACTCTTTTCATGATCTGGAACTGCTAGTCCATTGCAGGGGTAGGCATTTCTGGCTTTTGGTCCAAACCCCTGATTACATACTTGGATTAGTTATTATGCTGAGGTGCTGGGGGTACTCAGCCGATTCAGGTGCAGACTATTCAAAAGTCGAAGCTTAGAAATGGAGCAAAAACACAGAAATATCCCTGGCACTCCAGGACCAGGTTTGCCCACCCCTGATCTACAGCACTGCAAAACAATCTCCTTGTTTGGGCCACGCATGACCTTTGACCTTTGTCACATAACCCACTAGGCACTGACTGACACACACCCCCCCACCCCCACCACACCTTGAAATCCCACCATGCCTCTACGCTGCCCTTCCAAAAGCGGGTCGCAGGAAGCCCCAGAAGCTTGAACCTGACTCAGCCCTTGGACCCGGGCTTGAGGGAGGTGAAGGGTTTGGAGTTCCGCAGGGACCCAGAAAGCTCCTGCAGGAAGGAGATGATGTGGGAGTCCTTCTCGGACTTGCGGGAGTCGAATATGACAATGATGGTGAAGTGGGGCTCGGGCCGGGTCAGGTAGTAAGTGCTCTGGACCTTGTCGTCATAGAAGTGCACGACCTTGTCCAGCGCGTTGAGGTCGGCGGCTCGGTCGCTCATGATCATGATGACGTTGGGCCAGTGGGTGACTGGCCGGTCGCTGGGCAGCGACACGACCGCGGGGAACTGGTCGACGCCCTTGGGCGCCTCGCGGTACGAGTGTGGGTGGTGGTATCCGTGCCCCTGGAAGCTTTCGGAGCCTCGGTTGTCAAAGATGAGAGACACGTTGATGGCGTCGCACTTGCGGATGAAGCCGGAGATCTTGCCGAAGTGGTCGGGCGAGGTCTTGGTGGTGAGCGCCTTCATCTCGGACAGCGTGGTCTGGCGGCTGAGCGCCTCATGGAAGTACAGGCTGAACTTGGCCAGGAGGGCGTTCTGCAGCCGGAGCAGCCACAGGTACAGGTGGGGCGGCTGCACAGCCTTCTGCACTTGGCCGCCGAACAGGTGCTTGCGCGTCTCACGTTGCTTCTCGAACACCTGGCCCCAGGTATGCAGCTTGGTGTGGGCGCTGTGCAGGTTGAGCAGCGACGGCAGGAACTTCCATTCAGAGATCTCGGCCTGGCTGCGTAGGAGCTGTGTCAGGACGTCCACCTCCACCTGGAAGCTGCTCTCTAGACGGCTCAGGATCGGGTGGTGAAATCTGCAGGGGGCGAACACAAGGCTTAAGTGACCCCTAAATCTGCCATCTGTACCAGGTATAACCCCTAAATCTGCCATCTGTACCAGGTATAACCCCTAAATCTGCCATCTGTACCAGGTATAACCCCTAAATCTGCCATCTGTACCAGGCGTGACCCCTAGACGTGCCATCGACATCAGCCCATTTATTTATTTTATAAACATCAAACAAAAAGTTCAGAAATTTGTGTTTGGTAGATTACTGTTGTAACAATGCTTCTTGGCAATACATTTTATAGCGTTGGAAAGCCTGTTCATTTCCCTTTTAAATGGTGCCCCATTTGTAAGGAACATGCATTTGTGGGATGAGCAGCACAGCTGAGTATGTGGGTTTTGCCCATGAAAAATTTGCCAAATCTTCTCTGCCAATGCCAAACCGCTTATTCTGCGGTTACTGTTGCTATGGACTCTTGTTTGGTGGATTGGACGATTGAAGTCTATCAGTAACAAGGAAGAAACAAGACATATTGGCAATTTTACAATGTATTAATTTAACAAACAGTCAGGAGCCTCAGTAGGGTGTGGAAGAACCATACACAGCCACAACAGCCTGGCACCTCCTCCTCATGCTGGTCACCAGCGTGGTCACTAGGCATGGGACGGTATGAGATTTTGACTTAATGATAACCTTGGGAAAAAATACCGCGGTATACCATTACCACGGTATTAGCGCGGCGGCGGCGCACCTCTAAAATCTGGGTAAAAAAACAAACAGATTTTTTTAACGATTTCTTTTATTTTAACAGAATATTTGTTCAATATTTTTGTAAACTTTATACTGTAAAACTATTATTTTCTGAAAAATAAAACACTTCAAAATAAAATTCAAAATAAATGCAATGAGCCTAAACCTGCAGCTCTACAACCATAGGCATAGCTAGGTTTCACTTTCTAATCCACACATTTGCTGCTCACTCTCTCAGTCCAGGTTTTTATGGAGAAACGTGAGCATGTTCACCTTCACAGGATTTAGTTTGCAGCGGTGAGGTGAGAGGATGTGTCCACTCAAACTGAACACCCTCTCTGAGCTAGTAATCAGCTAGCTTTTCCCCCTAACGTTACTTCACTGAGCGAACGTCTTGCCGTGTTATCTGCCTTGCTAACTATCCTATAGTATTTATTTCACTAATGTTAGCTAGCAAGGCACCTAAGTATTGCTAAAGACTAACTTACCTTGAACTTGGCTAGGAGTGCTGGGTGGTGATCCCGGAGATCAGGTTTGAGGTATTGCCTCCTCTTGCTGCCACGCTTCTCAGGCATGTTTTACATGTTGGGGCACCTTCCTCCTCCAAGTTGCCTTGTGTTTTTCTTGTATCCAAAATATTCCCATACTGCTGATTTAGTCTTTTTGGATGGGGGATACAGTTCGGGTGGTTCACCTCCTATTTCGAACCTGGCTGCCATGACTGAATCAACGTGGAGCAGACGACAAATCTCACTGACTCCACAACTGATTCCGCGCGCAATGCCGCCATAAGTAGAATTCTGCACCAAGTGAAATTCGGAATCTCAATTACCTTAGGTTCGTTTTTGGGGGGGTGCATAGATTTTCGGCATAGCATTATTTTATTTTTTTGCTTCTTTTAATAAAAAATACCGTAGAGCATATACCGTGGAAACTAAATGTTTGTAGTTAGTTATACCGTGGCCTGTTATACCGCGGTATACCATTATTACGGTAACCGTCCCATGCCTAGTGGTCACACACTGCTGTGGGATGGGATTCCACTCCTCAACCAAGATTTGTCGCAAGTCAGCCAACGTGGTCACTCTAGCATTAACAGCACGCCCAAGCTGATCCCACAAGTGCTCAGTTGGGTTGAGGTCAGGACTGTTGGCAGGACATTCCATTCTCTCTACTCCCAAATTCTGGAGGTAGTCTCTGATAAAACCGCGCTCTGTGGGGGCGAGCGTTGTCATCTTACATTTTTTTAACATTTTAAGCATTTAGCAGACGCTCTTATCCAGAGCGACTTACAAGATGTGCATTAATACATGGTAGGAACAATCATAGTTAGCGCACAAGATCAGTGCAGTAATACAGCAATATACATCATTGCAGGCATCTGCGTACCATACCTGTAACACTGGGAAGGAAAAGGTTAGTGTAATTATTCTTTTTTTTTTTTTTTGGAGTATAGTGTTGAACAAGTAAACAGTGGTGAAGACAATTTAGCTAGATGGACAGAGTTCAGTGGTAGTGGAGTCTGAAGAGGTGGGTTTTGAGTCTCTTGCGGAAGATCGCAAGTGATTCCGCGGTCCTGACCGATTGCATAAGGTCGTTCCACCAGCGAGGGATCAGGACAGAGAAGAGGCGAGACCACGAGGAGCGGCTGTCAGGTGCCCGGAGGGAAGGGACAGTCAGTTTACCGGAGGAGGCGGAGCGGAGGGGTCTGGGAGGGGTGTAGGGAGTGATGAGTGACTGGAGGTAAGGGGAGCAGTACCTCTGGCCGCTTGAAAAGCAAGCACCAGTGATGGAGGATGGAGTTCGGTCCCAGACTGTGGAGATATGGGATTGCCACTGGTTGCAGAATCTCATCTCGATATCTCTCTGCATTGAGATTGACAAGCCTCATTTTTCCAGTGATGGACAAAAGGTGTACAGAAGGTAACACGACTCAGCATACTGAGGTAACAAAAGGTGTTACTCAATCGGTGCAGCAATCAGCATAGAGTTCTCCCAGTCTTCTCCACACTTTGACCCTAAGATCCAACTTCCGTAGGCAGAATCTGGACTCATCGCTGAACATAACATTCCTCCACATGTTCAGGTTCCAGTGCAGGTGTTGCTGACACCAGCGCAAACAGGCCTGATGGTGAAGGGCAGTCATGGCAGGCCTTCTGGCAGCCCTATGAGCACGGAGATTGGCTGCGTGCAGTCTGTTCCGGATTGTCTGGGCCGAGAGCCGTGTGCCATATCGTCCTGCAAACCTTGACTGCAAATCTGTAGAAGACAGCCTATGGTTCCTAAGTGCTGAAAGGGTGTCGTCTTCTTGGGACTTTCATGGAACTTGGCTTTCAGTTTGGAGATGGTACTAGGGCTCACTCCAAATAATGCCGCAACTTGCTTTTGCGGAACACCAGCTTGAAGTTGCCCTATCGCACGGGCCTTATCGAGATCAGACAAACGTGGCATGCCGATTCTTGGAGCAGACACCAATTGACCACTGTAGCAGGGCCCATGCTCACAGGTGCTGCCAACCAGGTGCCAATCAGCACCTGGGAGTACCGGAAGCTCAAAACAAGAGTCAATAGCAACAGCAGAATAAGCTGTTTGGCATTGGCAGAGAAGATTTGGCAAATTTTTCATGAGCGCAACCCATTTAAAAGGTAACTAAACAGGCTTTCCAACGGTATACAATTTATTGCCAAGAAGCATTGTTACAACAGAGAAATAATCTACCAAACACAAATTTCCAAACTTTTTGTTTGATGTTTATATTATAATGTATTTATTTTGAATGACATTGCTGCTATCCTAACCGTATCCATCATGAGATCCCAGAGCAGGGCCCGTGTTCATAAAACACTTCAGAGTCGGAGTGCTGATCTAGGATCAGTTTTCCCCTGTCCATATCCTAACCTCATCCATTATGTGCTAAAAGGCTAAACTGATCTCAGTTCAGGGCCCATATTCATAAAACGCTTCAGAGTGGGAGTGCTGATCTAGGATCAGTTTTCCCTTGTCCATATCCTAACCTCATCCATTATGAGCTTAAATGCTAAACTGATCTCAGATCAGGGCCCGTATTGATCAGAACTGATCAAAACAGCACACCTAATCTGAGATGTTTTATGAATATGAATGCAGGTGTCACGAACAAACTTGCACCACAGTGAAGAGGTTTATTCAGCGCCCAACGTGGAGAGAAAATACAGGCGAAAAATGTAAAACAAGCCTTAATCACAAGTTCCACGAGTACAATCTGAAACCCCAGCGCTCTTCAGAGGCTAAACGTAATACTGGCCCATGAGCTGTGTGGTGGACAGCTGAAGGATAGAGCAGGTGGGGGCTGTGCACTGTTCCATCATCTCCAAGGCAACTCGTTTCCTGAGGCACGTTTGTGCATTAAGGTTAGATCCTCAGATCATTCATATTTAAAGAAATGCTTTTATACATCTCAGACTGCATGAGAAGAACAAAGTCATTAATTTGCTTTTTAATAAGAGCCATAAAAAAAAAAAAAATCATAGCTGAAAACAACGGTTCATAAAACTTTTTTCCCCCTCCCTGGAGGGAGACTTACCTGGGCTTGCAGCCGCCTGACAAAATTACCCAGTGATGATGATGATGATGACTATGCCAATGTGGTTTGTCAGTCTTTTACCAAAAAAAGCCATTTCTAAATCAGTGTTACCATTAACTGGGTGCCAGATTCCAGAAGCTGTTTGCTTGTTTCTTTGGTCAGAACCACCTGGCCACACGCACAGGGCCCTAATCATCAGATTATTAATCTTCCATTATTATTATTATTATAACAGAGGCAAATGGTATAGCTGCCTCTTTGTTTTATGACTTCACACCTCCACAGACTGTTCACACAAGGCCATTGTGATAAAACAGGCTTTATGCGTTCACGTTTGAATTAGTACATTAAACCATTCCATCAGTCTCTCTCTAGCAACAGGAAATGACATCATGCTGCAGTGTGCCTGTAGCCGTACATCTCTGTACTCCGCTCTCTCCGGCCCCCAGCATCAGCTTCTACACCTGTGATTTGTGGATTACAGGCCGATGACTCAGACTGGAATTTCACGCTCCAGAATTCCAGAATCCACTTGTGCTACAGTGGAACACCACATAGGACGTATAGGTAACTGCCAAAATAAAGGAAACACCAACATAAAATGTGTTAATAGGGCGTTGGGCCACTACGAGTTGCCAGAACATCTTAAATGCACCTTGGCATAGATTCGACAAGTGTCTGGAACTCTTGGAGGAATGTAACACCATTCTTCCAAAATAAATTCCATAATTTAATGTTGCTGATGGTGGTGGTGGAAACGCTGTCTCAGGCACCGCTCCAGAATCTCACATAAGTGTTCAAGTGGGTTGAGATCTGGTGACAGATGGCCACGGCATATGGTTTGCATTGTTGTCATGCTCATTAAACCATTCAGTGGAGTGGCCACTTGTGCCCTGAGGATGGGGGCATTGTCATCCTGGAAGAGACCACTCCCATCAGGATAGAAATACTTCAACTGGGCCTGCCAGGTAGTTCTATACACGACCCAAAGCATGATGGGATGTTCATGGATTATTAACTCAAGAACCACAACTCTGTGGAGGCACCTGCTTTCGCTACACTTTGTATCCCTCACTCACTCAAGTGTTTCCTTTATTTGGGGATTTACCTGCATATTAGAAAGATTGCCTGCCTAGAATTTCAGACTTTTGGACTCATCTCTCCGGGTTCATCAGATTATGAATGATCTATTCAGCCTATGGGACCTAAGATTTACGTACATTTCAGAATACGCTGCGTTACAACACTTCGAGCATACAAAAAAATACGCTTCTGGAAGGAGAATTGTGAAAATCAAATAGTCTATGAATTATGAATGCATTCAATGCAACACCTCAATATTCAGTCCAGTGAAGGAAACAGGTTCTCCATCCGAAAATATCTACAGAAATGGTGGGGGACAAGGCACCGCTCTCTATGGGATCGGAGATGGACACAGAGGATAGAGAGAAGATTGATTAAAAGGGAAAGACAAGCTGGGCTGGAGGACAACCAGATCCGAGCTGACAGACGATGGGCCCCCACCCACCAAACGTACCCCAGAAGGTTGCAGCCTTTTGTTATATCCCAGTTCTAAAACACCTGATTCAAATAATCACGGTCTTGATTGAAGACTATGGGTGTTGTAGTGCTGGGCTAAAACAAAAGCCTGCACCTACACTGGCCCTTCTCGTATAAATAAATACAAATAATAATAATAAAAAATACAGGAGTCGACTACCTGGTGGGTCTAAAGAATGTGGCATTAAATTACGGGATACAGACTGGTTCACATCTCACTTCAAAGACTCACACAACAACGCACCTCATTTTACAGAGGAACTCCACTGGCGGCTGGAAGAATTCGGAGTTCAGTCACGTCTCCTGAGGACAAACTCTGTGACCTTGCTCAAGGGGACCGCTGAAATAAAACATTACTTCCAGGGGAAGCAGACTGGCTTAGATTCCCGCCTCTCTTTGATGAGAATACGGTTACAATAGACCAGGGGTCAGCAACCTTTAACATTCAAAGAGCCATTTGGACCCGGTTTCCACGGAAAAGAAAACACTGGGAGCCGCCAGTGGCGTAGCGTGGGTTGCCAGCACCCGGTGCGAGCCACGTAAACGGCGCCCCATTTTCTGTCGACGGGGTGCTACGCGAAAAAATTATTGCGCCCCTCGGATTTTCGTGCGCGAGGAAATTTTGAACTACAAATAAAATACACTTCAATTGGATACTTATAATTTATTTTCCCAAGCCACGCGGAGCCGCAGCATAAGGATGAAAGAGCCGCATGCGGCTCCGGAGCCGCGGGTTGCCGACCCCTGCAATAGACGAACCTCACCACTGATCATCCAATACACAACTAATGTACAGTAACTGACTTGTAAGTAGAAATACTGTCCTGCTTGATATTTAATATTTTGTGAATTTAGCGATTTTTACATTTTTATTTATTTTATACATATCTTTTAAAAAAATGTATTTGTTATTTTCACCTGCTTGCTTTTGTATCTTGGTTTATCTTGAGATTAGCTCTTTGAATTGCACTACAGAAAACAGTTTGTTATTATTGTTAATAATAATAAAATAAATAATAATCTGACCCCTCGGTGGTGGAACAATTTTTTGCACTCAGTCAGGACCGCGGAATCACTGGCCATCTTCTGCAAGAGACTCAAAACCCACCTCTTCAGACTACACTACCACTGATTCTGCACATTTAACGAATTGTCATCACCACTGCTTACATGTTTAATACTGCATAATATGTATCTATGTTTAATACTGTCTAAAAAAATCTACTAACTAAGGATGTTAATGATTAATCGATGATCGATTAATCGCAGTTAAGAATTTGATCGATCAAGCATATCAAATTAACGATTATGTATCACAGCGGAGTTATCCAATAGCACAAACTCTAGTGAGTGTAATAATATTGCTTTGAAACAGTTAAAACCTTAGTTCAATTAAGTTCATAGTGTCTATAGTTTTACTTAGATCATAGTTTTCTTCTATATCAGACACAAGTTATATTTTCCTACCTGACATGTTTCGACGGAAACATGTCAGGTAGGAAAATATAACTTGTGTCTGATATAGAAGAAAATTATGATCTAAGTTAAAACCTTGTTGATTTAAAAAAATATATATAGCAATATTTCACAAAAGAAACAATTTACAACAAAACATTTTTGTTATATTTTGTATAGCCTAACGGTACCTCAGCCGACAATAGAGTGGTCTCTTGAAATCGCTAAGCACGCCTAACATTACTTCCGCATTTCTCTGAGTTTTTGGTGAAATCATTACCAAGTTGCCAAGCCTCCGCTGTCGGACAGCCCTTTTAATTTCAAAAGGAATATTGTTTTCATTGTTAGGCCTACTGAATGATGTTTCATTTCCTTCATGAATTATTGTTTTATGCCGTTAAAATAGGCCCTGTTTCTCAAAAGTTTGAATAAAGCTTTGATTGAGAAAAAAAATGTGCATTTTGTATTTTCTGTCATACGCTACATTCTGCTGGGTTTATTTTTATTTTTTAGGATTAATCGATTAATTGTTTGTTAATGTGGGTGACGGTCGATCAAGGACATTTCTTAATATGAGCATCCCTACTACTAACATTTTCTTTCCCTGTGTTACAGGTACAGTATGCAGCTGCCAACATAGATGTCTATTACTGCATTACTACACTGATCTCTTGCGCGAACAATGATTGGTTTTACCATGTATAAATGCACATCTTGTAAGTTGCTCTGGATAAGAGCGTCTGCTAAATGTAAATGTATGTAATGTAATAATTACCCCTCAAACAAGCAATCCCTCAGGAATGATGCAATCAGGTGGCAAGCAGGTTTTGAGGAATTGGTACAAAAAATATATATATATATATATATATATATTTCTATTGGCCAGGCTTGTTGAAAATATTTGCTGTTATTTTCAGCTGTGACTGTAATGTTCAATTGAAATAGAATGTCTGTAGGTTTGTGTATTGATCTGGAACCTAATAAGGCCACTTTCGCTGGAACTACTTCATAGCCGTGCATCATTGTTTCACAGTGCAGTTTACTGGAAAATAATCACCACCCTCTCGACCAATCATAATCGAGTATTTAGCCAAGCCGTTGTGTATACAGTCTGTGTGTGTGTGTGTGTGTGTGTGTTTAGGCCAGTGTTTTCAGTCTTTTACCTGGAGCTGTACTTCTGTAGGACCGACTCCAGCGTGCTCACCAGCTCCTCCGAGTTGATGGATTTCTGGCTGCCCAGCGAGTGCATCTTTTCGTAGAAGTCCGCGATCTCCATGCGAGCCTGGATAAAGTAGCACAGCTGCTCCGCCAGGTGGGACAGCAAGTCCTCCAGGTATGGCGCCGTGCCGCCCGACGCGTTACGACCCGTCGTCACCACCTTCTTCAGCTCGTTGTACAGGGAGGTGTATATGGTTCTGATTGAGTCCTTCCGGCTGAAAAACGACTGCCCACCTGTTGGAGGGGCGAGGGACGAACAAATAAGCAAGCATCTCCGTGCTTCATAGTGAACCTGCAATCCTGCCAACTCGTGACGAGACAATGGCTGTGTTCGAAACCGTTCACTCGTTCCCTATTCCCTATATAGTGTTCCTATACAGTGTTCCTATGTAGTGAACGATTAAACTGTTTTCGGATACTACATTTGCGTTAAAAAAAGTGCTGGATATTCAGGTGACGCAAGCGGATGCGCCCAGTATCACGTAAACAAACCGAGCACTCATGACAGCAGGTTGAAGTGTGGTTTTGTCAACTGTGGTGCTGTCTGCTAGCCACTGCTTTAGCCAAAAATAGCTACCGTTATGGAAGTCGTGAGCTAACTAGCTCATGTGCTAACGTTAGGATAACTCACGAGCTCACGACATTAGCACCAACTCCCATAGCGATAATACTGCTGTTGGCTCAACTTTTGTTCTTGAGGCATAAAGGTGCAGTTAGCTAACATTACCACCATGATTCCTGTTTCTGTTTTACTGCTGTTGGCTCAACTTTTTGTTCTTGAGGCATAAACGGAGGTTGGCTGAATAAATAGGTTGAGAGACTGAACTTTGTATCCATAAAAATATTGGAGGCTCTCTAGGGCCCCCTCCCTTGAAAAGCCTGGAATGAAGCAAAAAAATGGTTTAGTCCGCCCCCTGCACTAAGTAGATATGTTATCCAATTGAGGCCCGCCCCCTCCCCTGCGCAGCCACGGTCTAGACGTGCCTGTGTCCCTGTGCGAGCGATTACGAGAGACTATGGCTGGACCCCAAAAATGCAGGCTTTTCAAAGGCTGTCTGGTTTTTTTTTTTCACCATATGTCTGCAATATAACGTAGTTGAAAACTCGATCCTCCATCTTGTTTCCGAAATTTGATTAAACATTGTTCGGTTTGGTCATACGCTACACTTCAGAGTCAGACTCGTGTTTAGTGCTTTCAAAATGATATATCGCAAGTTCAGGACGAAATAAAAGGTATCCAGGGCGTTAATTTAACATTTTATCTTGTTTCTGGTGAAATTTCATTGAAATCTGTCAATGCAAAATGCGATATTTTTGACCCGGAATGTGAGATATCTTTGCCCAAATGCTCACTGCCTGCCATGGTTTTTGCCGTATCGCGGCATGTGCGCAACATGTAATTATGTGATTAATTGATTATGTAATGTAATTTCAGATAATTCAAATTAAGATATATCATATCTTTTTTTAGAATGCTTCAATCTGCAATTACCGAAAATGTCATGCAATTATCTTTATTTTTAAGAAAGTTATGGGCATTTATGTTATTGAATCACAGCTTTTGTTTCAAGATAATTGAAAAACAATAGGGGTCAATATGCACATTTCCAAGTGTAAAAATTACCATAACTTCCTTAAAACTTAAGATATGAGAGTGAATAAGGTATCAAATTAAAAGCAGTTTCATGCTCTATCTGGTGGGATAAGTTCCATCTGGTTTTGGGCTAGATTTATAACATCTCAAATTTCTGTAACATACCTACACTAAGATTCGTCGGCAAACACGGCTAATCACGCTGACTGGTGCTGATGCTGGACCCGCAAGTTTCAGTCAATCATGTCTTTCCAGAAGAAAGTGAAGTCGGGGTATCAAAAAAGAAAGAGAAAAAAGGCAAACTAAGGGAAAACAACTGCTCACTAATTTCTTTCAAAAGAAAGGTAAGCAACTTGCTAACACTGTTTAAGAGTGGTTTAAGCTAATATCGGTACGTTGTTTCGATTGAACTAGGGCTGTCAACGTTAACACTGGCTGAAAGCAATCGCAAATGCAGGCAAACATACTACTGGTGATGGTGAAATGCACTGAAACTTTATTTTTGAAGACTCATTTGATCCAGTTCTATAACAAGACAGGCTAACGTAGATAGCTACATTATGATAGTTAGCTAGCTAGCTGGTAAATTAAGCAGAATCTAGCCTGTAGCCCGTTTCATTGTATATTATAAGCAGGTTAAGAGGCTAATATCAATCCTGTATGCTTCATGCTTGTAGAGGGGCCTGTCCTTGTAGCAGAGTGAGCAGGAAGATGTGATCGAGGCAGAGAGTAGCAGTAGGACTAGTGAAAAGGGTGATGGAGGTGGAGAGCAAGGAAAATGAAGGTTGCTCTGAGGGTAGTGAGAAGGATGAGGAGAAGAGAGGAGGAAGTGGAAAAAAGTGAGGGGAATGCAGAAGGGTATTTGCCAGAGGACCCAGGACTATGGCCAGAGAAACATACTATCTTACAAATTATTTGTTTAAATGTGGAATAAGCAGTTCATTAGCGATTACCCTAATAACCACTACAGATTCATGTGTATAGTTGTTGATTCAATTTTAAAAAATTGTAAAGATGCGTGAGAGTCATGGATCAAGAGAGGAAGGGGACCCACAAGACTGCATATGTATAGGGCCCAGAATTGTGTGCTATGCCCCTGGGTGGAGCTACAATTAGCTGTCAATCACTTACTTATTGTGCCCTCCGCTAAAAATAAAAAACGGTTGGTTCAAATCGGTCACTGATATCTTATGGTTTGTTTTCAGAACGCCTCTTCTACCATCACTACGGTCAACCGAACCATAGATATAAATATGTATTTATATCTATGAACCAAACCACCAAACACGTGTCCACCCCCCGCCTCCTCCTCAACTTCTTACCCCTTTAAATATAAAATGACGTTTCAGTACGCTGCTCTCAGTGCACTCTGAAATAAGTCCCTTGCAATGTACGGGTTTTTTTATTAAACAAATGTTTATGAGGTGTGATGTACAGATAGCTAGTAATTTACCATTAGCTATCCATATCTAGGAGTAACGCTACCTGTAAAGATGGGAGCTGCGCTTGGCAGTTAACAGTTAGCTACATGATGTAAAGTTAGTCTATAGCCGGTTAGATGACGTTTGCATAGCTAGCTATCTAGCTGTTGAGTAGCTGGTAAAGACGCTCTACCTATTTTTTGTCCCAGGAAAGTCATGTTGTGGTATGCTTTCTCTGCGGCGGCCAGATGCGCCAGGGCAGCCAGGAGAGAAGCCCAGATAGCACCGGCGCTCTTGCTGTTGTCCTTCTCTTTCTCCACGTAGTCCTTCGCTCTGTCGAACGAAAATATTCCCAGCTGGGTGAAGTAGCTCTCCAGAATCGCCCTCTCTTTCGGCACCGGGCGCAATTCTTCGTCGCGCGTCGCCTCAGTCATGATTATCAACAATAAAAAACAATGTATTAGTCTGTTGCTTTGAATGTGAAACTACAAGTGTATGTGTGTGTGTGTGTGTGTGTGTGTGATGTTAACTAGTTAGCTTGTTGTCGGCGAGAGCTTGGCTATACACCTTCAACCCGCATTACATGCACATCGCCCTACTGGTCCGGATTTGTTTTAGCTATCTAGCTATCAAAGTAGCCTTACAGTTTAAGGTATCCTCTTAATTACACGTGTGCAAAGCATACCGTTTCCTTTTTCCATGACTCGCTAGCTGACTAAAGTTGCTCTCGCCCAGCTATGTAGCTAGAGCTATGGAGCCGATACGAATGCCCTTGCTCAAAAAGTAAGGTGGCGAGACTTAATACGAGACAAAAGCAATTTAATTATTCAGCCCAATAACCGTTCGTGACTACCCGAATAAGCATATAATTTCACTGTGTATGTTATAAACTAATATTTCTGGAAACTAGCTAGCTTACTGGTCTACCGAGCCCCATATTGTGTTTTCTTGACAACACTAGGGGATGTCAGACTGGACAAAAAGCTTAACGCAATCCGAAAACGCAAACGCAATCCTATTTTCAGTAGTCTTCTAGCGTCACCGTGTGGTAATTGAATTGTTACTATTACCTGAACTATTGTTACTGCTACTGAATGTCTTTCAGTTAAGACCGGCGAGGGATATCAAACAATGCATACACACACTTTTAGTGTCTTACCTCGTTCACGCTACCGCGTGTATATTTCTCATTCAACTGTACCATAGCTATGCTGTGCATGTCAAAAACACTGCACCAAGATATAAGTGTAAACTGTTCGGGGAAAATTAATCTTCTTCTGTTGCGGTAGGTTAAACAGACTGGCATCAAGGACACGGTGAGCTTCCACGTTTCAGAACACCTGACTTTACCTGCGAAATGGGTGGGGAGTGTCTTATAGCCTACTGCGTGCGTAGCCTACATCACTAAAATGCTATGCAAATCAAAGACGGGCAAACAACTGAGCGTACTTTAATTACATTCAATTCGTATTCGTAGCCTACCTGCCACACGAAACGAAAGCGTCATTTTTTTCAGTTTCCTTTCACCTGAAATGAGCGTTATGTTTACAGTATCTGGGCGTTCCCAAAAAAGACAGAAGCACTTCAGAAAGACCATGGAGGTTCATAGGATTCTTACGAACCTTGAAATGACCAAAGATTGGTCCGATTACAGCAACAACAAAACTACCCAAGGATAAATAATAATGTATTTATGAATGGGGAAAGCCTATCTTTTTTAGCAATTCACCGAGAGTTAGACTGCAGTGACGTGGAAGGTTTTGATTGTTTGCTAGACGTGCCTGATTACATGGCTTCCTCCACATTCATGCAGCTGGGAAGATTCATTGAACGTGTCAGTTTTTGGCTGGGTTGATACTCAAGACTTTTACGTTCATTAAACCATGTAAGGAACATTTGTGAATTTGTGCAGAGCCCGAACAAAATCGAGGCCAATAAAATGCCTATCGCTTTTTCAGCGTCGCTTGTTCTCGTCATCAAATAGGCTAAGTCTTATTACAACATGGGGAGTCGTAGCTATACTCGTAAAATAGCCCCTTTTTCGTTGTGTTAAGAAACCGCTAGGTAGCCAATTAGCCGACTAGCTGATTCTTACACATTTCACGCCATGTACAATATCCTTGGGGCTTGCTTATTGTTTTGATATTTAACACATACGTTGAATACTAAAGCATGTTAGCGATTCGGACACAGTTTACATTTTTAAGTCTAGATTAAAAACATCTTTTCAGCCTAGCCTACTGCCAAACATAGTCTAGGTCAGGGGTCGGCAACCCGTAACACTCAAAGAGCCATTTGGACCCGGTTTCCACGGAAAAGAAAACACTGGGAGCCGCATTTTCTGTCGAGTACGCGAAAAAAGGTGCGACCAGTTCATTTATTTCGCGGACCGGGGGGTGCAACGCGAAAATAATTCTTGCGCCCCTCGGATTTTCTGTCGACGGGGGGCCTACGCCAAAAAAGTTTGCGCGGAGCCGCAACATAAGGCTGAAAGAGCCGCATGCGGCTCCGGAGCCGCAGGTTGCCGACCCCTGGTCTAGGTGGAGAGATGGAGAAGGCGCACCTAGTGTGTGGATGGTTTGGAACCATCTCATGGCTGCGTGTATTCTCTGTCCCTCTCCTAATAGGTATGCTGCCATAGTTTACACCTGATTGATATTAGAAAAAAGATATATTTTTACTATCGAAAATGACAAAAAATACTGCATTCTGCCTATGTTATGAGGTAGTAACGCAATAGTAACGCACAGTCACTTGGATAAGTAACTTTAATCTGATTACTGGTTTGGAAATATTAACGCGTTAGATTACTCGTTACTGAAAAAAGTAATCAGATTAGAGTAACGCGTTACCGCCATCACTGATCGTCCGTCGCTGTGTTCGAAGAAGCGATACCGAAATAAATCATGAGAGCGCCTATGTATTTGTTTCAGTTTCCTTTCTTCCGAAACTGGCAAAGCCAAAAGGGACTGGAGACGGGGAAGTGCGTTTAGTCGCACCTGCGGTCGGTAGGCGAAATGTCTGAGCTTGTGTCTCCCTTCATCACGAAGGAACTCTGTATGAACCAGGGATGTTTGGACTACGGACAGTTGGCCCAGATGATACGCCCTATGTTCGAAGATGCGGACGAGCTGCTTTTTCGTGTCCTTAGTGACAAGAGTAGGTTTGTCATCAAGGCCATCAAAGAGGAAAAAGATTCTGACTGTGTCCTGAGTTCAGACAGTGTCATTGTTGCGAAGACTTCGCTGCGAGTTTGCCAAAGCCTCCCAGGCAACTGCGAGAGATGTGACGATCTACACCTGTGTAGATACTTCGTGTGCGGTTACTGCAAGTACAAGTAGGTGGATGAAGTCTAAATTGTGTCTGGACTGTGTAATGCGTCTGTAATTCTGTGGTTCTGTGTGGCTCAGTAGGCAGAGGCGCGGGAAGATGTTTTGACTCAGGGGTGCTGAAATCCGAAATGAAAACTAAAGTTCCCTGACATACCATTTGTAACGTATTTAGTGTTTCAAGTTATTAAATACATAGTTAAATTGTAGTGAGTAGAAGGACACGGCCAGCACATATAGACTAAATAAGATAACACTAACAGCACGTTAGTGTTGGCTGCCACAGGGCTGCAGCTTAGCCTGGATCCTGGCTAGGTTGTCAAGGCAAAGAGTGATACATAAACACGGAGGCACGCATAGAAACAGTCGCTTCATGGCAAGCTAGCTACCACTGCTAGCTACAATAGCTACAATGCTCTTTAAATTGGCATTAATTGCAACTGCAATAATTGCCCCGCGGCTAACGAACTGCTGCTTGCGGGAGTCTGTGCCTCTGAGGTGGCGATTAGGACGTGTTGGCGCTGCCAACGGTGGTGTTTTTTGTTGTTGTTGCAGACTACTTTTAAGAATTCGCTAATTCGTTTTTGAGACATTTTAAATAGGCTAAATGATTACTTCTTGATAGCTATCTAACTCTTGCTTGTGTTGCTATAGCTACGTTGATATATTTCTTTCCCCGCACGCCTATCAGGTGATTGGTTGATCAAATGTTTCTTTCTTCATTTTTCTTTATTAGTTTATTTGTAAGGGACAAGCACAGATAACATTGACAGCCACAAAAGCAGTGCCCGATGCACTGTACATGTGTTTATAGCCGAAGCTAATTTCCAACAGCAGTCCCTTGATGGGCATTGATAGTTCAATCAGTCAATACAATTACATTGTTACAGTTTAAAATCAGTACGTACAGTGACCGAAACAACAACAGCAACAACAACCATACATGACACGAAAAAAAAAAACCTTTAGAACACGAGCTCAAATACAGTAATTTCGTAAGCTTGTGTGTTTCTACCTGTCAGGGTTTCACCATTAGCATGTTTTTCACCCATAGTGTCCAGCACAGGCTGCACCAAAACCATTTACAGTTTCATTCGAAGGAGGTGACGTCAACCATAATACTATTGTTTATAATCTGCTGTGGCCTCAGGAATTCTTATGAATACAATATGGAACATGCCTTCCTGTCCATACCCAAAAAGGTGGGAGGAGGGTCACACGTGATTGACACTTCTGCTCACTTCATCACTTTGGACTTGAACACAGTGACTGCACAATAAAAAAGCCTTAATCTTTCTATAGTCTTAAACATTTGTTTCCTCTTTTTGTGAGGTTTCCCGTGTGGTGTAGTTTTTGTTTGGAACCTTGAACATAATTATGTTTTGGGTTTTTTATACCCAAGGATAAATAATAATGTATTTATGAATGGGGAAAATGTACTTTGTGTTGTCTATGTTGAATTGAGTGTTTTTGGGTACTTAAGCACCCATGACAACTGTGTCATATAACTTGTTTAAAAGGCACGGTTTCAGTTATTCTTTTCCTATTTTCATAAATAGAGAATAAAATGACTGCGCTGACTAAAAGATTATAGGTTTATAATATAGTGTTTCAATCTCTCTGTAGGAATGAATGTAAAAACGTCCATGACCTGGACTCAGAGTTTAACACGGCGGTTCTGAAGAGACTGGGCCTGCAGAACATAAAAGAGGGGGAACTGTTCCATCTCCTGCTACAGAACGATTCGTACCTGCTACCAGAGGTAAAGCATTTTGTTAACTAGTTCATTCTTTTTTCATTTTTTTTCCAATATTTTTAGCTGTTTTTTCCCCATATTTTCTCCAAATTTAGTATCCAATTATACCCTCTTTTTCATGTAAATTATCCCCTTCTTTGTATGAGAACTCGCTGCCGTAGCCCTGAGACCGTTAGCGAGGACTGCGCCGGCTCCTCTGAGCCGGCACCCGCCTAAGCAGAATTGCCGCCACCTAGTGGCACTCCCGGCCAGAACTGAAACTGGTCACGACCTGGTGGAATTGAACCCTGGTCGCAGTGGGCAGCATCAGACATTCTACCACTACACCACCCAGGACACCAACTAGTTAATTCTTTTGATTTCATATTGGTAGACTCCATTTCCTGGTACTGTGTTTCACCAGCAGCAATCATAATAGCTGAAATGGTCGACTAGATGCACACGGATTGTGGAATTCTAACTTTCTGTTGTGAATGGTTTCAGATCTGTGTGCATTACAACAGGGGCACTGCAGAGCATGGGCTTTGCAAGTTCAAAGCGAACTGCATCAATCTCCATGTCTGCATGCAGTTCGTTCTGGGACGATGCATTGGCTCTGATTGTTGGCGGGCACACAAGTTTGACCAGAGAGCAGGAAAAATCCTGAGCGGGAGAGGTGTCAGCACAGGCAACAAACGCATCCTGCACAAGATCTACAGGAACCGCTTCCTGATTGCCAACAGCACAGAGACACCAGAGCGTAAGGATGTCCCACTGTTTCAGGGAGGCTAGTTTACGCCGTGTAAAAAAACAATTGCCAGCCATAACCATTTGGAAAATTAGCTTGCTGGATGTGCATTGGACGCTTGACAACCATGTTTTGCATTGAAATGTTTTTTAAAAATAAATAGATTTTTTAAATGTACTAATCTTTCTCTGGTTCTCACCCAGTGGTGGCAATGTGTACTGTGACTCTTCCAAAAACAGCCACAGAGAACTCTGTCCTGCCGTCAAGCAGTTTCAGCAGTGAAGCGTGCAGTGACAAGATCTGCCTGTTCTTCATTCGAGGCCAGTGCACTTTCAAAGGTATCAGCTTGTACATATATATATCGAACCCACAACCTAAGTGCTGTCAGCGCTGAGCCACACAGAACCACAGCTTGTATAAATCCACCTTCCATCTTTACACATGTCTCCTTTATTAGGCACTGAGTGAATATGTCACATGTGGTCTGGCCCAGGGCTCACCTGCCATGTGTGTCTCTTGTGTGCCATCTGTTTTCCTCCAGAGAAGTGCATCCATGCTCACTTCCACCTGCCTTACGAATGGCAGGTCTTGGGCACTGATGGAAGCACCTGGAAACACCTTCCCAACACAGAGGACATTGAAAAGGCCTACTGTAGCCCCGGCAACGACATCAGGTGTTTATTATTTATTAAGTTATTATTGAACTTATTTAAAACAAGAGGTAAGTACAATGAAAGGCATTCCCACACCAGATGGATATTTATTATCTTTTTTGACAATATCAGTTAAAGAATTGTACACCACTGGATGTTATTATTCAAATTATGTGCAAATGTTGTTTTTCTTATCGTCCTATGAAAGTCCTCCTGTAATGATATGTTGACAGCATGGGGCTCATTCCTGTGGACTTTCGCACCATGACATGTGGGTTGACTAAAGTCAGACGCCTCTCAACGGTTTCCTCTGTCACCAAACCACCTGACTTCTTCCTCACCACCAATTGGTTGTGGTACTGGAAGGATGACAAGGGGCAGTGGTCCGAGTATCAGCACAAGGTCAGTTAATACAGGGGGCAGGTCAGTTAACACAGAGGTCAGTTAACCCAAAACTGACCTGAAATGGCCACTCTCCAGCCAAAGACCCCCATCACTATTCACTGTCACATCTTTACTCAACACCTGCTGCTGGACACGATGCTGTGGCTATTTCACATACTATTATATTGAGGCATGTTTAAAACCATGCACCTGCAATTAGGCGGTTGCTCTCAATGCTAGCATCCACAGTATGAATGATACCCTCTCGAATGGATTTTACTTTAAAACAGTCAGTACAACTGTACAGTACAACAGATCTGCAATGTGAGAATGTAGACCTTCTGAGGCATCAGATTTGAACCGCTATCTCTGCAGGTCAGTGGAAAAGCAGCGGCCTCCGTCACGTCACGAAGCCTGGAAACGAGCTATCAAGAGGATACCGACAGTGATATTCTATTCAGCACAATGGGTCACCGTTACATCCTCAGTTTTAAGGGTACGGACCATGGCCACACAGACCTCTTTCTTCCACCTTGCCCATGGAAGTATCCGGAACTCTTTTGAGGTCTGTCCATTTTGCGGAGGTCGGGAAAAATGTGTTTTCACCTCGAGTGTCCCTTTTCAGGCATGTACGAGCTAAGCGTCGAATTTCAAACCAAACGAGAGGTCCACAGACGGCCACGCTTTCTCTCAGCATCAGAGGTGAAGAAAAAATTGGAGAGGTATTTCTTCTTCTTTGACCATTCTTTTACACTCTGTTCTCCTTCCTCTTTGGAAAATTATAATACCGTAGGCTATATTTGAAAATATTAATTCAGTATTATGGCTTTGCTGTAATTGACCATTTCTGATTCTGTTTGTTGTCTCCATGTCAGTGAGAAGCCCAAAGCCTCCTGCTCCTCTGTGGCTTGTGGCCCTAAGCGTGGTGACCAGGAATCTCTGCCTGACGTCACAAACAAGGTCCTCACAACACGGTCCGTACTCCACACTCAGAGCTACAGGTCAATTTTATTATATTCTATTTAAATTAAATTATTTAAATTATTCAATTGAAAATTCTTCTTGGAATGTATGGGAATTTTCATTTCCTGAATTGAAATGGAATTGACCCAAATCCTGTTGCACTACACTACACAAGAATACAAATCTAGCTTTTCTACTCTCCAGCACTGCAACTTTTCTGTTCCATGTGATAGCCTTTTTGTTGTTAAGTTATTATCATGATCAGGGGCCCTGGTTGGTGCAACCAGTAAAGGCACTTTTCCAAGTGCAGGTTGCCTACCATGGCTGCGGTTTGATCCTCGGCTACGCCAGCCCGGCTCCAGCCGGGAGCCCCGTTCGGGAGCCCCGTTCGGGAGCCCCGTTCGGGAGTAGCGATTGGCTATCAGCCCCAGGGGGAAGGGGGAGGGAAGCTGGCAGGAGCTCGCCGCATGCAAAAGTGACTCTGTAAGTACAGTTGACAGCTTGGCGAGTTCCATCTCGGAGGAGGTGGTTCGTCACCTTTGTCACTGCTGGTCTCAGAGTTGCAGCGGCAAGCTCGTAGTACGAGGGAAGGGATAGCTGAATTAGAAATAGGGTACAATTGGCTAGGGAAAATAAATAAATAAAAAGTTATTATCATGATCAATGTATTATCATGTTCAAGGAATTATCCACTGAAGTTCTTCACACACATGCAAGTATGTGTGAAGAGGGAGGTGCGCATTGGCATCCTTTTGTGTGTAACTTGGCTTTTAATTAAAACCCTTTTTTAATCCTTAGCTGACTCCCCTGGTTGGATCGCTACTTCAAGACTTAACTGCGGCACCAAAATAATGTTTTCAGCCCTGGTCCATATTGGGAGATTTCACTGAAGGAAATAGCTGCAATGTCCCCCTTCCAAAGGCACCAACAGGGACTCTGATCACAGCTGTGTTGACGCTGAAACTAACCATGAAATCTTTGCTATCTTTGACTACAGACTACAGGTCATTATTGAGTAAATGTATATCTATATATATATATATATATATATATTAGTGTGCCTTTAAAAAAAGCTACTGCACTGAAACATTAAAATATGACTACCTTGCGTGAGTAACTCAAGAATATACAGTATATGTTACACTGACACTAAATTGAAGACTAACTAACCATTCGCATACACTGTTAATGGTTTAGGACAATATCTATATTTAAACATACACTTTGCAGTCTTATAACCCAATTGCATGTTCCTCGTAGCAGCCACGAATTGGTTACTGCCAGAAAGGCTTTTAATGGCTGATGGCTCTTAGGGCTCTTGGTATAATTAAGAATGAATGATGATTCTCTTTTTTCCATCTTTATACTTCAAAATGAAACCTAAATTCGATATTACTAATGTTTTTGACAAAAACTTTTAGTAAATTAAGATTTGTTTTTATGCATTAATGGCAGGTGATAGGATACTTTAACTACAAGGAAAATATAAAAAGTAAGATTAACTTTTGCACTTTTTCCTTGTCTTGGTAAATTATTTGTCCACACGATGTGAAATATTAACTTTTTCTGCATTTAGGAGTATCGCTTGTATGTGTCACTTGTACCATTGTAGATACATATTAATGTATCTCTTTATTGTTTGCCTCAGTAAATGAATGATGTAATTGTATTATGTTTCTCTTTCTTTGGTATGGCATGTACTTTGTTGCGGATCATTGGAATTTGGGACGAGTGGTTCCCGTATAACGACACCCGAGTCGACACATCTTTTTTCTGCCAGTATTTTTAATTTTCAGTTTCATTTCTTTGAAAAGGAACGCAGAAATGCGTAGTGTGCTTGCGAGTCATTCAGCCGGGGTGTGTACATGCGGAATAACTTGAACTTAATCAGACCACTTCAGAAGCTTCTCTAGATGAGTGCTTGCTAAATACATAATTAAAAAAAAGATGTAACTTGCTTGTCTTACTTGATTGTCAGTTATCAAAACCACACAAAGAGAATGTTTAAATAACTGGACCCGTTCTAATTATGGAATGTAATCAATAATACGGCAAAATCAGGCAAAAACAGATCTATACCTGCTGCAAAATATTCAACTCGTGCGTTTGCAGGGTGAGGTTTTTTGGTTAGCATCTAGTGGTTGGAACTGTAATCGCATGCACTCACACCCCATGTTTCAGATTTTCTTGCCACCAAGAAAAGCATTAGCGGACGCAGACAGGAGACTGCCAGTGGCAAAAATGTCGTACGCCCGTGTAATTCATTATGCCACCAGTATCCTGTGTTGCAATAAAGGGTCAATGGATTTTTTGCAACTTCACAGAAAAGTTTTCCAACGTTTTGAGATCACCGAGGATGATTTCTGGTACATTGTCAGAAAATGTCCACGGTTTGCTGTTGTGAAAAACACTAGCGACCGGGCGTCGGAAGAATGGAGTTCAGACTACATGATTGTTGCGAAAACATCCCTTCGGATCTGCAAAAACTACACAAAATATGAATGCTCCGACTGCCAAGAGCTCCATCTTTGCAAATATTTTGTATATGGAAACTGTAGATATGGGAAAGGAAGGTAAGACAATAACGAGGAAAAATGAAATATGTCCGTAAGCAATTCAGCTAGCTAGCTAACTGGCTAACGTTGTTAGCTCATTAGCCATCTAGCCAGCCAAGTACGCCATTTGCAACTATTTTGGATGATTAGGTGTATGAGATCTTTCTAAAAATTCGAATTATATTTGATGATAATGTATTTGTCTCATCTATAGACAGTGACACGGATAAGCCATTCACATAATATCAAACGTGGCTAGCTGGCAAGCAAGCTAATATGGCTAGCACTATTGTAGCGAATTAGGACGCCTTCGAGCTAACCAACTAACGCTAATTCCCATTGTCTGATAGCAAGCTAGTTAGCTAGATCGCCAAAGCTGACTATTTAGTTAGTTTAACGTTAGATGGCCTACAACCAGACCGTCGACATTATTTGTGTGAGTTAGCTATATGACAACCTTACATTTCGTTTAATTCCGTGTACGTGTCGTCTGAAAGGCTCGTTTTCAGTAATGCGTTTTACTTTTCTATTGGTATAGCTAATATTATACTTCGGTTGGACTAGCCTGTTTGCTGAGATTCAATGGAATTAGCTATCTAGCTTCGGCGGCCTCTAACAAGTAACGTTATTTAGCACTACATATGCCTTAATTACTATAGATTAGATGTTTATTTGAGATTGGGTAAAAAAATCTCAACAACTGTTTGAAAATGATCTCAAGGGTAAATTTGTCGTATAACCTAATGTTAAATCGCAAGCTACAAGGAATGTTGCTAGCTAGTTCGCTATAGTTTTATTTGGGTGGGGGCGGGGTTGGGTTCAACACGAAATTCATGGCTGCTTCTTGTTCAGGACTACTAGCATCATGTATAGTATGTAAAATGTGAATGTTTGCCTCTCCTAGGAAACAGTGTAAATTCTCACACAATGTACGATCAGAGCACAACTACCCCCTCCTGCGGGAGTGCACTCTTCATGAGCTTCACGAAGAGGACCTGTTCCTGCTCCTGCTGCAGAACGACCCGACTCTGCTCCCCGAGGTGAGCTCATACCTGTCCATCTACATTTTAGGCATTTAGCAGACGCTCTTATGCAGAACGACTTACAAAAAGTGCATTTTGTACATGGTAAGATTAATCATGGTTAGTGCATCAGATCAGTGTAATAACATTGCAATAGACATCATTGTTGACAGCTGCCCATCGCACCTTTAACACAGGGAGCGGCTGACACAGGGAAGTCCAAATACACACACATGACCTAAACCATGCCATTACCAGTGATAAATATTAGTCTGTCTACAGCTCAGGGACCAGGTCATTCTGTTGCTTGAACTGGTAATCGCGAAGCACATTTCATTTAAACAATCGTACCTAAATCAGCCTTTATCGGTTGTACAATCGGTTGAACGTATGTTTTTGCCAAACCCCTCTCCATTTCTAAGGGAGAGGTTTGTTCCACAATTGGTTCAGTATGGGATCACATTTTGTTTTGAAATCTTTATCAGCCAAATGCCAATTATGTGAGCTCCTGTCTGTTATACATTGATAACCAATATTTTGAATGACACCCCACCATCAACAATATTTCAGGATTTGCATGAAGGTAATTTGACCTGAAATGCATTTAAGAAATAGTTTTAACTGGAGACGTGTTGTTTCAGGGATAAAAATGGGGAAAAAAGATTGGTTTTCAAAATAACAGGCAAAACTGGGTCCTGCACATTGATTGGAATACGTTAATTAAGAACAAGCTGCATTTTGTTTGGCTCACCATAGAAATGCTAAGGTTTGACAATAAGTTATTCAAAACAGGGAGACTCCAATAACTATGCTATCAATATCATACCACCAAAAATGAGAGAATAGAAACCCACAGTACATAACTTTATTTGAAACATTTCACTATATTAATATTGTCTTGAGTAACATTTGCCACCTCTTTGAATATAAATGAATAACTCTGTGGTACACTTGCAAAAAACAACAACAAAAAAAAGTAAAAAAAACAAACAACAACAAAAACAACAACAAAAGAAAAAAAAGAATTTGAAGACAGAGATGTTTTTTGGTCTGCAGTCTGGATGAAGAATTCCCCCCTACTGGATGAGCCCCTGCTGTTAATGGAAGGCTGTCTACTGTGAGCTAGAGAGAGTGTTGGGATATCATGCTTCAAAGTGTGGACTTGAGTTAAAACAAAACAAAACACAACAAAAACAAAACAAACAAACAAAAAAAAGAACAAAAAAAATGTAAACCAAAAAAAAAAAAAAAAAAAAAAATTGAGTGTCCTGTTGGTGAAAGTATTTGTGCCCTGGACGATCCGTGAATTCAGAGGTAAAGTAAAGTGCTTTGATGACAAGGTTTTTTAAAAAACAAACAAAAAACCCCAGTAAAGATTGCGGTTGATCATAGCATGTGTGTAATTTGTGTGCATAAAGTGGACTTAAGCCTCTTAAAGGCATTTTTATTGCCTTTGTAAAAAAAATATGCTCCTCCGTAAAGCAAAACTTTGTGGATTGGTTGATTTTTAAAAAGATTTGATTCGATTATTGTTATGTATAAATATTTTTTTAACCGTTCACACACACAGGTGTGCTCGCACTACAACAAGGGGGCGGGGCCGTACGGGGCCTGCACGTTCAAAGCTGGCTGCACGAAGCTGCACATGTGCCAGCACTTCATCCAGGACAACTGCATGTTCGGCCACAAGTGCAAGCGGCTGCACATCATTGACGACTACGGCCGCAGGATGCTGGAGGAGAGGGGCCTGAGTGGCGACATCATCCATGACCTGCCCTTCATCTACAAGAACGTGTACAGGCTGACTGCTCCGCCATACTCCTGCAGAGGTGCGTACTGTTCATCCGTTAACTAGTGTGTCTATCAGGGACATGGCAAAAGCATTGCTACAATGATATGGTGGTTCTGTGGCTCAGTAGGTAGAGCATGGCGCTGATAATGCTTAGGTTGTGGGTTTGATTCCTGATTGGAACCACATATACTTAAATATGTATGCATTCACTAATGTACGTCCCTTTGGATAAAAGCGTCTGCTAAATGGCATGTATTATTGAGAAATGGCACATACACTATATGGCCAAAAGTCAGTGGACACCTGACCATCACACCTATATGAGCTTGTTGGACATCCCATTCTAAAACCATGGGCATTAATATGGAGTTGGACCCCCCTTTGCGGCTATGACAGCTGCCACTCTTCTGGGAAGGCTTTCCACAAGATTTTGGAGCGCGTCTGTGGGAATTTGTGCCCATTCAGCCAAAAGAGCATCTGAGGTATTTCGCTAAACCCAGATTCGTCCATCAGACTGCCAGATAGTGAAGCGTGATTCATCACTCAAAAGAACACGTTTCCACTGCTCCAGAGTCCAGTTGCAGTGTGCTTTACACCACTCCAGCCGACGCTTGGCATTGCGCATGGTGATGTGAGGCTTGTGTGCAGCTGCTCGGCCATGGAAACCCATTCCATGAAGCTCCCGACGCACAGTTCTTGTGCTGATGGTGCTTCCAGAGGCAGTTTGGTACTCTGTAGTGAGTGATGCAGCAGATGATAGGCGATTTTTACTCGTTATGCACTGTATTTGGTTGATCTGGACGGATAGTACCTTAGGTGATGGGCAGCTGACTCATGTAAATGGGTGCTCTAACCTCCGGTTCCAACAGATCATCCTAGCTCATGTATGGCTCCTCGGAACTGCTAGTGTACAGCAGTGGCCACACCCTGGTTCCTAACCTCGGCTGGTTAGCAAAACTACATGAGTGAACCTGTATGGTGGATTCCTGCAGGTGAGGGATGTCTCCCCTCAGTACACGAAGACTGCAACGATGGAATTGGCGGGCTTGGTTGTAGACCGAATCACCCGGTTATGATGGCGAAGCAGCAGCAGCCGTTCATTAGACTATGTGGCATTCCTTCGGAGCGTCTGTAGGAGTGCTGATAACCCGCTGCCTTGCGGTGTGTGGCATTGGTTTGCCAAAGGCTAGCAGAGTCAACTGTACCCAAACCTCAGTAGTTCTGGCGTCACACTGAGTATTCAGCCACTTTGAGGGAAAAAAAAAAATATATATGATATGCGCTTCAGCACTCGTCACGAGCCCCGCTCTGTGAGTTTGCGTGGTCTACCACTTCGTGGCCGAGCTGTTGTTGCTCCTAGGTGCTTCCACTTCACAATAATAGCACTTACAGTTGACCGGGGCACATCTAGTAGGGCAGAAATTTCACAAACTGACTTGTGGCAAAGGTGGCATCCTATCACAGTGCTGTGTTTAAAGTCACTGAGCTCTTTACGAACCATTCTGAATTTTTGTCTGGAGATTGCATGGCTATGTGCTGGATTTTATGCACCTGTTGGCAATGGGTGTGGCTGAAACACCTGAACTCAATAATTAGTAGGGGTGTTCACTGACTTTTGGCCATATAGTGTATATTATACAAAAAACAAGTATTTGATGCATTGCTTTCAGCGTTTACAGCCAAAAGTTAATTTCCATCCAACACCTGTCCACAATAAACTACAGAAAAGTATATTAAATAAAGCAAATGCATGCAAAAACACATAAAGGTATAAATGTCAACTTTATAAAACTGTCGCTGTGTGTGTTGGAAGACCGGTCAGGATAACGGTTAAGGTGCTCGTGTGAATTTCCTGTCTTCAGGTTTTGCCAACAGTTAGCAGGTAAAAAGTAATTGGGATCTTTAGTATGGCAGAGAGGAGATTAATGCTCTGGTGTTTGTGATAAAATAAATTAAGAAATACATGGGCAGCACTCACCCAGTTTCAATAGAATACTTTGTTTTATACTAGTACAGTTTGCAGAAACACATGCAGAATACTGCATTGGCGTACAATAAACAGAGTACTCATTTGAAACAAAGGAACAACTCCCTTTGTCTTCAAGGAAACCAGTGTTGGAAGTGTCACAGCATTGCATTGTGGTTGTGTACTGGGCTTGTTTCATCAGAAAGTTCCAGGCTATATTTTCGGACAAGACTCTTAATCCGTGTTGCTTTGATTAATGTTTAGCTGCACACATACTTTTGAGCAAGACCATTATCAGCATTATCTGTATTTCTCTAGTGAGTGTTCTGTACTAATGCAGGTGCCTACGGCTTGCCAAAACGCGTATGTAGACTACTGCATTAGTATGTGAGTAGGAATGAACCATGAGTGTTCAGCTCCCAGTGTTGTTTGTAACCACACAGTGGGGCATGTCTGCTGAACTAAAATAATGGCTGGTCTTTGGTGTGGTGCAGCACATTTAAGTTGCTTGTCTTTGTGTTTGTGATTCAGAGGGGATCGTTGAGCCGGTGGTGAGGCCCGCAGTGCAGACTGAAGAGAGGAGTGAAATCTGTCTGCATTTCCTACGGAGGAACTGCCGTTTTCAGGGTCCGTGGGTTCTTACCGCCGCTGTTCTCTTATTCACCGATGCTGCAGGGCACTTTCTCATCGCCAAACCCTTGTGTTTTAAAAGAGAAACACTATAAGAGTGCTTCTTTGCTTTAAAAAAATATTATTACAAGTGTAAAAACGTAATATCAAAAAGTGTGTATCAGGGTGGTCTCGGATAGCGTAGCGGTCTAAATGCACTCGCATTGACTGGTGCTTTGCAAGTGTGATCTGCTTATTTCGGTCGCGGTTTGAAACCCGACTGTGCCAGACCGGCCCTGGCCTATGGAGCCCTGATCGGGGGCGGCATTTGGCTGTCTACCCCAGGGTGAAGGGGGAGGGTGAGCCGGCACAAACTCGCTAGGGAAGAACGAAGGGTGTTTCGTGAAGTACACTATATGGCCAAAAGTCAGTGGACACCTGACCATCACACCTGTATGAGCTTGTTGGACATCCCATTCTAAAACCATTAATATAGAGTTGGACCCTCCTTTGCGGCTATGACAGCTACCACTCTTCTGGGAAGGCTTTCCACAAGATTTTGGAGTGTGTCTGTGTGAATTTGTGCCCATTCAGCCAAAAGAGCATCTGTGAGGTCAGGCACTGATGTTGGACGAGAAGGCCTGGCTCACAATCGGCGTTCTAATTCCTCCCAAAGGTGTTCAGTGGGGTTGAGCTCAGGGCTCTGTGCAGGCCAATCGAGTTCCTCCACACCAAACTCGTCTAACCATGTTTTTATGGACCTCGCTTTGTGCACAGGGGCACAGTCATGCTGGAACAGCAAAGGGCCTTCCCCAAACTGTTGCCACAAAGTTGTAAGCGCCCAATTGGCTAAGATGTTTTCGTATCCTGTAGCATTAAAAATACCCTTCACTGGAACTAAGGGGCCTATCCCAAACTCTGAGAAACAGCCCCAGACCATTATCCCTCCTCCACCAAACTTTACAGTAGGCACTATGCATTCCAGAAGGTAGTGTTCTCCTGGCATCCGCCAAACCCAGACAACGTGCAAAAAGCTGCTTATTATCACTTATCACGTGTCTGACCTTTCTATTTTTGTACGCTGAACAGGGATTTGACAATTTCACAATCGTCCAAGGGCGTTTAAAGGGAAACAAGGCTGTTTACCCGCAGTAGCTTGCTTAAAGCTTTAGGCTGCATTCACACTGGCAGTAGGGTATGCGTCAAAAACGCACTTCTGCCATTCTGTTCTGAATGAGAGCGCACCACAGAGGCCAACGCAAATGAACAATTCTCCGTTGCCGCTGTGAGTGTTCACCGGAGCTATTCGATATATTCGGGAAAATAAATGTGTGAAGACGGCTCACGGTGAGCGTTGGCCTGGCACACTGTCAATGGGCCTCATTTGTCAAGCAACATACGAACAACATTTCTCAATTCCTTCGTACCAACATTTCCACATGAAAATTGGGATTTCTCAAAGGTTTCGGGAGCCCACCATGTTCAGACGTGCGAAGGAAATTGACAAAAACCTGAGACCACACGCAGAGTGTGTGTAAACTCTTTGTCTATGTATTTTGTCCAGAAATACTGAAATATCATAAATAAAGATAAATGATAAAGAAACTAACATAAATTGGTTGCGAATACTATTTTAATTAAAACAAAAATGTTTGAAATGAGTAATAGCATTACAAAGTTACTATGATTTCATAATTGCAGTTTTGTTTTTTAAAGAATTAATTGATGAGAAATACTATTTAAAGGGCCAAAATCCTGTAAAGTCCAAGCTTGCAATGGTGGACCATGCGCTATTAGAGGAATTGGCGATAGCGCTTTGGCGAGATCACATTTTCAGGGACTGGTCTGACTTTTTTTTGCCGAGGATGATGAGTGGCTCATGAGCCAGTTCTGATTCCCTAGAACCCTTCTATCGAGGCTGTGCAACATCTTAGAGCCAGACTTAACGAGGCAATCAAGGAGATGCTTATGCTATTCCAACATATGTCCAAGTGCTGTCGGTGCTTGGCTTTTTGGCCACTGGCACTTTCCAAAGGGAGATTGGTGACCAGTCTGTAATATCCCAACCCTCCATGAGCCACATACTGTCCGGTGTGCTTCCTTCTATTGTTAAATTGCCCAGAGAGTATATTCGATTTCCCTATAGCTTGCAGAGTCAAATTGGTGTCAAACAGGCCTTTTTCAATCTGGCCAGCCTTCCTAATACGATTGGTGCCATAGATTGTACCCTTGTGCGCATTAAAGCTTCATCCACCAACACATTTGCCTATTATTCCCCTTCTGCAATAATCCCGGACACCTCACCGATGATGAAAACCGCTCCTCTCTTTGGGAGAGCTTATGGTATTCCTTGGCCTCCCCCCAGTGGCTTTAATGTTTTGCCTGCATGCGGTTATTCGTTTTTGCGTTTCTAGTTTCATATCAAACCATATTAGTTTGACTTCTTGTACACTTTGTTCAACAGATGAAACGCTATTAACTTATCTTGTGACTTCTTGCCAAATTTGGACCTTTTGTGGAGTGGAAACCTCACTGCTTCTGCTACGGAATACTACATTTTTGTTGAACAGTATCCAGTATTACCTCTGCGTCTGAGAAATTCTTCTTATTCTGACTCTTTGACACCATTTCTCACCTGAGGATCATCTTTGTGGGTTTCCGGCTTTGCCATATATAGTATTTCTGAGGCAGTTACATTGTTAATTAAGGGACCGTGAACCTGCTGCCAATTTACAACTGTTTGGGATTTATCAACATACACACGGTGATATGATTGAAACTAAGTGCCTCCGAACATTTACATTTACATTTTAGGCATTTAGCAGACGCTCTTATCCAGAGCGACATACAGTTTACATTTCTTTACATACAATCCATTTATACAGCTGGATATTTTACTGAAGCAATTCAGGTTAAGTACCTTGCTCAAGGGTACAACAGCAGTGCCCCACCTGGGAATTGAACCTCTGAGTTACAAGCCCAGCTCCCTAACCATTACACTACACTGCCAGCCTTTTGATATTGGCTTTGAACCTTTGATAAATGCAGCAGCAGTTGTTCGTTTGTATAATCTTACAGGGAAACTTGCGTGCATATTTAAAAAGTATTGATAAATGAGGCCAAATTTTGCCAGCTATAGGATATGACAGGTTAGCGAAAATTATCCATATTGTTTTATATCATTACCATGACCTTAGCTATATACTACAATTTCATATTTTTTCAAAAATGCATGCATTTTTAAATTCTAAAAAAGTCGTTTAGCACGTTGACTGGTTTTCCATTTGAAGCGTAGCTAGCTAGGTAATGTTAGCTACGCAGGTAACGTTAGTGTACTAGCGAACCGCGAACACGCCTACATTAAACCAACAAAGCATACCTATGCATCATTCAACGCATGTCCTACATGTCGGTGTGAACACAACCTTAGCCTTCTGCTTCTTCTCACTTCAAATGGTTTGACCTGCCAATGTCCTGAGTCACTTTTCAACTATTTATGTTCAGAGAGATTACTGTCTGCTTCCGTCCCATTCTACACTGTGTGTAGCACATATTGATTGGCTATTGGACCGGTAATGTAAGTGATGAACAGACAAGACCAGGATTGACCAATCATAACTCCTCTCTCCAGACCAATATATTTATGGTTAACCAATCATAACTCTCCTATCTCCAGACCAGTGTATTCATGATCAACCAATCATAACTCTCCTCTCTCCAGACCAGTGTATTCGTATCCACTTCAACCTGCCCTATAAGTGGGAGGTGTTTGACGGGGAGTGCTGGAGGGATTTGAGGCGGATGGAGGAGATCGAAAGATCCTACTGTGACCCCCGAAACACACACAGGTCAGTCCTCACACTACTGTGACCCCTCAACACACACAGGTCAGTCCTCACACTACTGTGACCCCCCCAGGTCAGTCCTCACAAACACACACAGGTCAGTCCTCACACTACTGTGACCCCTGAAACACACAACACACACAGGTCAGTCAGTCCTCACACTACTGTGACCCTGAAACACACACAGGTCAGTCCTCACACTACTGTGACCCCGAAACACACACAGGTCAGTCCCACACTACTGTGACCCTGAAACACACACAGGTCAGTCCTCACACTAACACACACAGGTCAGTCCTCACACTACTGTGACCCCGAAACACACACAGGTCAGTCCTCACACTACTGTGACCCTCAAACACACAGGTCAGTCCTCACACTACTGTGACCCCCTGAAACACACACAGGTCAGTCCTCACACTACTGTGACCCCGAAACACACACAGGTCAGTCCTCACACTACTGTGACCCCCGAAACACACACAGGTCAGTCCTCACACTACTGTGACCCCGAAACACACACAGGTCAGTCCTCACACTACTGTGACCCCGAAACACACACAGGTCAGTCCTCACACTACTGTGACCCCGAAACACACACAGGTCAGTCCTCACACTACTGTGACCCCCGAAACACACACAGGTCAGTCCTCACACTACTGTGACCCCCGAAACACACACAGGTCAGTCCTCACACTACTGTGACCCCCGAAACACACACAGGTCAGTCCTCACACTACTGTGACCCCCTGAAACACACACAGGTCAGTCCCCACACTACTGTGACCCCCTGAAACACACACAGGTCAGTCCTCACACTACTGTGACCCCTGAAACACACACAGGTCAGTCCTCACACTACCGTGACCCCCTGAAACACACACAGGTCAGTCCTCACACTACTGTGACCGCTGAAACACATAGATCTGTGTGCAAATTAAACTACTATAGGAGTGTGTGTATTTGTGCTTATATCTGCGTGTGTATGTGTGTGTAAATTAAACTATCACGTGTGCATGCGTGTGTGTGCGTGCATGTGTGTGCGTGCGCAAATTAAACTGGAGTGTGTGTGCATGTGTGACTACCTCCTCACTCTGCCTCCCACAGCCCTGGCTCCAGACCGGTGGACTTTCTCACCATGACCCGGGACTCTGACCCAGTCCGCCGTCTGTCCACCGCCTCCTCCGTCACCAAGCCTTCTCATTACATCCTCACCACAGAGTGGCTCTGGTACTACAAGGGCGACCACGAGAACTGGATCGAGTACGGCAGGCCGGTGAGTCTGGCTTCCTGTTCCTGCTGGGCTTGGCCTTCCTTTGGCTTTATTCTGGCTTCTCTTATTCTGGTCACAGAACCGGCTAGTCTTGGTGTTGTGGTGTTTGTAGCAGAATGTGAGAATAGTGCTCCAAACAAAAGCAAACATGCAAACACTTCTGATTTTGCAGGAAGGCTCCCAGGAAATCAGCACAATTCCTGACCTTACAGCCATGTGCTGTATCCTCAAGGATTTGGAAATAACTGCTC
The DNA here is from genome assembly GCA_029706075.1 of Aldrovandia affinis. Taxonomy (NCBI): domain Eukaryota; kingdom Metazoa; phylum Chordata; class Actinopteri; order Notacanthiformes; family Halosauridae; genus Aldrovandia; species Aldrovandia affinis. Next base: position 4,104,318 of record JAINUG010000071.1, read on the forward strand.
TGATCGTTCCTTACCTGTACCGGCCCGTAGTGAAATCTGCCCCCCTCCCCGTTTCACAGGACGACAAGCAGCGCGTGACATCGGTCACATCCCGGGAGCTGGAGGCGGCGTTCCTGACAGACGGCAGTGCCGAGATCACCGTGATGAAGGGCCACAGACAGTACTTCCTGAGTTTCCAAGGTAACCACCATTTCCTCTCTAACCGCGACGTGGACGTGGATGGGGAAAACACGAGAGCGTGTCCTCCCCAGTCGGCAGCATAATCTCTCTCTGAGAGAGAGATTATGCTGCCTCCATTCTCAAAATATTAGAAAGCGCTCTTAAAATGCCGTTTGTGTTCAGCACTTTTAAAATTGCCCTGTTTGTGTTCAGCGTATTCTACCATTCTCAGGAGATACGCTCCATCGCTTTATAAGGGGGGGTTTCTGTTTACTTGATTTGTAAAATGTGAGCTGTGAAACATGCCAACCTTATTGTGCTGTACATAAATTAATATTTACATTTACAATTTACAGTTAGTAGACACTCTTATTATAACAATAATAATAATAATAATATGCCATTTAGCAGACCCTTTTATCCAAAGTGACTTACAGTAGTGAATGCATACATTTTCAGTATATGTGGCCCCAGTGGGGATTGAACCCACAACCTAAGCGTTGCCAACGCTGTGCTCTACCAACTGAGCCACAGAGACCTCTTATTGACAGTTTACATTTCTTGTACATAAATCCATTCATACAGCTGTATATTTACTGAAGCAATTCAGGTTAACTACCTTGCTCAAGGGTACAACAGCAGCAGTGCCCCCACCTGGGAATCGAGAAAGCCCAGCTCCCTAACCAGTACACTACACTGCCGCCCCTAATAAAGGTTTGTTGTTTGATTGGCTGTCCTTCCTCTACCGTTTTTAGACATGTATCAGCGCAACCCGAAGCACAACACCAAGAGGAGGGTGAGGAGGCGGCCCAGGTTTGTGTCCATCACAGAGGTGGAGAATAAGATCGCCCGGTAGAGTCGTGCCAAAAACGCGGGGGCTGGGGGCTGCCGTCGAGGCTCCTGGGAGTCTGTGTGTTACTGGGGAACCCATGTGAGTTTAGCCCTCTGTCCAGTGTCTTCAGCCGGGCGGGGAGGAGGAGCCCTGCTCTGGAACGCTGCACTCCTGTCCCGTCCCATCCCTGGACACAGTCAGGAGGTCTCACACACACATATTCCCCTGCTGACTGATCATTGTGAGCTGGTTGGTAAATAAATAGGTCATTTACAAGAATAGAGCTTGGTGTGGTGTCCCGTCCCCCGTCCCCCAACCGAGTTTTTAAGATTTAAAAAAAAAAGAAGAAAACTGAATGTCGAGCTCGAGCGTTTCACTTTGAGTCCAGCACAGGCTCTCCCCCTCTGCTGTTTATTCCTTCGCGTACCAGTGACGCTTCTCTGTGGATCTTTTAAAGTCTCGATCAAAAACACGCATTTGACTAACACGGATAAAGAAAACTAAATTAAATTGACTGAACGAGATTAACATAAACACACAAACACTGTATTATACAAAACACAAGAAAAAATAATGTTGAAATGCATTTCAGCTCGATCTCTTTGATTATTGGCAATTAGGAATGTGGTTGTCAGCGTTATTCTTTGTTGATTGTTGCCAGTTCCAGTGAACATGCATTTTGTCAAGTTTGTGTTTCTCCTTGTTCTCGTTTTGTGTTACTAGATAATGCACTTGTAGTCCAAAGATTTCACCAAAGGAGAAATATACAGCCAGAAAGCTAAAAAATGCTCAATAAATTCAGTGGCAGGTGTAAGAGATACAATACAAAAAATATGTGCATTCAGACTGGGGAAACTATGAGATAATCGTTGAAATCATTAACACTGGAAATTAATGAATGAAATACTTCATGTTATTCAAACTTTGTAGAATAGATTACAAGACAAAACATAACACAAATATATGGTATACCTTTAACGTAGAAGTTGTATTAAACATATTGCATTATAATTGTGATAATACTTTTTATGCAGCTGTACTTGGTGGCATAGTTGTGCCAGGATCAGTGTGATCGAGAAGCAGTGCTAGAGTTGTGCTGCGTTTATTCTTTCTCAAGTTCCAGAGTAGTTTGGCAATCTGATCCAAACTCACTGACCTTGAGTTCCACTGAAGACACTGATCCTGGGTCAGTTAAACATGGTTGTGGCTCCACTCTTGAGCACTGTTAGTCACTGATCCTGCATCAGTTAGACATGGTTGTAGCTCCACTCTTAGACACGGATCCTGGGTCAGTTATACATGGTTGTGGCTCCACTGTTGAACACTGTTAAGACACTGATCCCGGGTCAGTTAGATATGGTTGTGAGGTCACAAACAATAGGAGACCCTGTGCCAGTGATTACAGATTCACTTTATGAACAAATAATCACGCAAAATACTTTAACCTTGTAGACCCCGTTAAAATTCCTGCAGATTACTGGCAGTTTTGAAAGAAACATGTATTTCCACCAATATTCAGATCCGAATTCTTCTCTCATGTGATTGTGTGTTTTTTAGTAATGTGGTTTCAGATGCACATTTGGCCCAGGGTCTGGTCTGGACTTGATTTCAGTGTTGCAGGAGTTCAAACCTCCATAGAGCTGCATTAGAGCTGGAACAGCTGCTCCTAACCTGTGAGATAAGGCGTAGCTGTTCCAGGTGTGATGAACGTCTGTGGTCCTGCTGGAGTACGCTGCATTGGATCCTGCGTGTCAGCTTTGTGTGTTCTGTTTTGGCGGGCTCTGGCCGTAATAGGGTGTGTGGACAGAGGCCTGCCTGTAGCCCTGGTAGAAAGGGGACTGGGGGGGAACCCGATGGGACTCAAACTGTACCTGTACCTGTCCCAGGCCCCTGCTTTAGAGCACTTGAAGAGGGCCACACCCCCCTGGGGGAGATCGCTTGTTTTATCATACGCTTCACTTTTTTTATTTTATTTCATTTTTACTGCAAATGCATTGTTTGGAACGTAGAGAAGTCTCCCGCATACCAGCAATAAAACGGCATCATCAATCAGCTTCCCGCTCTGTATGTCTTCTTACAAACAAAATTACACTCACAAATGAACTCAGGCTGGGTGCCATGGAAACAGAATATCGAAATTACGCTCACAGATGAACTCCCACTGGGTGCCATGGAAACAGAATATGGGCTTTGGGCAGAGCCTGGAGAGGTAATTAATGAATAAAATATTGGTGTTGTGTGAATGTTTTCTTGTCACTCCCGAGTTAAGAGGGGGTCAGTTTAACGTTTTAGGATGTTATCCATTATTTAGCCATCTTGTGTTTTCTGACTGTTTTCTGTTATCAGGGGGAAAATAAATAAAAATTCCTGTATCTGGATAATAATAAACATGAGAACATTGAAAACTCAATACACATTTTTTATAAATCAGTAGTCTTCGTAATTGCACTGATACTGGTAAGACTGTTATTGATTTTTTAACTTGTGTCTGACATGTGGATTCATACCTTACAGTCCATTTTAAGAGTGCATGAACTCTCCCTCACTCTAAATACTGAGTATAAAACCTGACATTTAATTCAGACTGAAGAACAGGGCCAAAGCAACATGCCACTAAACAATTAACCGCGCATGTAAATATCTAATGGTGGGAAAAAGTTTTAATTTTTAATCAAATTTTTACATTTTTAATTCGTTTTAATTACATTTCAATAAGAATGAGTAAAAGGATCTGTGCTCTGTTGGTTACGGATGTTTGAATCACACTAGAACGAGCTCACTGCTAGCTCTTAATTTTCATTTTCAGTTCATTTTCAGCTGTCCTCCGTTCCTTTTATACAATATATTTTAATTTTGTATTTTCTAATACAGCTGGGTTTCTCAGCTGGTTTTGAAACGTGGACACACTGCAGCTCAGACAGAAGGCCTTTCTGTAAGCGGTGAACACTTTCATTGGCTAAATAATTACCCTCCTCTCCACCTCAACTGATGTGTGGTGAATGTTCTGACACAAAATTGCTGCCATGCGTCACCCGGGTGGGACAGAGTTCTGTGAGGTCCTGACCTGTCCGGTCGTGTGCCTGATTAAAGCTGAACCTCAGAGTGCTTCTATTCACACCCGTGGGAATGTATGTGCATGACCCATTTAACTGAGCGTGCTCAAACTCTAAATCAGTCATGTGTGCACACCATGTTAGTGAACGGGAATGACAGGCTCTGATTTGCAGATGAATTGCACTGAAACGCATGAAGCAGACTGAGCAGCCAGGCTCTACAACTCGGGAGAGAGAGGGGGAGGGGGGGTAACCAGGTCAGCTGTTTCTCGCTGGATGATTTTCACAAAGATCCCGTTCTTTGGCCCCAGGGTGCTGAAGGACTTGAGCTCCAGAGGGATCTGTGGACAGACGAGCGCATAGGGGTCAGAGGTCAGAGATGTATATCTAACATCGCCTACAAACCACCCTTTGAGGCTTTGCATGGTGATACTGTGCTTTTGAGCCATTTCAGTTCCAAAAAAATCTTTGTGAACCAAGTTGATTGGGCTATGACAAAGCACTGCCAATGAAAATAGGTCCCACACACTTATGCACACACACACACACGCACAATCACACTCATGCATGCATACACGAACACACACACACCTTGGTCTCCGCGCAGGTGATGAGGGTGAACTTGTGGAATATGTGCACAAGCGCCATCTTTATCTCCAGGTGGGCCAGCCGCATCCCCACACAGCCCCGGGGACCTGCGCCAAATGGCAGGTACACAAACGGGTGTCTGCTGGCCCTGGCCTCCGCTGTGAACCTGAGAGGAACCGCATATTAACCACATCTCAACTGCAGCTGAGCCACACCCACACATGAGGAACCATACCTGAGCCAGACCCACACAAAGGAACCGCACCTCAAGTCACACCCACACTGACATTTTGTGATCATCAACCACTTCACGGGACTGTAATACTGATGGGCCCCAGTGCCGACTCCCAGGCTGTGTGCTTTAGGGGGGTAAGACAGTGATGTAGGTGTGTAAGGGTACAGATTCCAGGGGGCGGACATGCACCTCTCAGGGTTGAAGCGATCAGGCTCGGGCCAGTGTTGGGGGTCATGGTGTAGGCATCCGGCCGGGATGTCCAGGGTGGCACCTTTGGGCAGGACCTGCCCGTTCACAGTACAGTTGTGCTCAACCTCCCGTGTGAACCTGCACATGAGAAACAGGGAGAGACTTTCAGAGCAGCGAACTGGCGCCCACTGATGATACAATGACAATTACAGTGATAAAATAGAAGAAAAATAAACACAGTTAAACTAGAGGTCACAGTCATTACGTAGTGTGTGGTAGAAGATATCACAGTCATTACGGAGTGTGTGGTAGAAGAGATCACAGTCATTACGGAGTGTGTGGTAGAAGAGATCACAGTCATTACGTAGTGTAATGTTATTGTACCTGAATCCAGGTGGATAAAGCCGCAATGCCTCTGATATCACCATGTCCAAATACTTCAGCTCCTGCACACTGTGGTAATCTGGGGCTTCCTGCAACACAGAAGAGTCACGCACATCAAAACCAGTGCAGCATCGCTCTTTCCTAATGAGTCTTAGTGAAACACATTAGTACTACCCCTTTTATACCTTTACGACAATTAACGTTAGTTGTAACGTTAACGTTATAACATTGGCTCACTGTCGGTAGTTAGCGAACGTTCTAGTATTCATGAAGTCGCAAAAAATCCGTATTATTTGGCTAGTTATTATGAAACTTATACTGGCTAGTTAGTGTTTAGGATTAGACCAAATAATGTAGTTATTTAGTCTAGTAACGTCAGCTAGTTGTTAAAAAAGCATCTGTAAGTTACAGTGCACTTTTTTTCCCTTTGCATATTGGTAATGGCTGTATGTTCTGTGCTTTTGAATAAAGTGCCTGGCAGCCACCGTCACAGATGGGGTAGAGAAATCTTCTTCATCCTCTGTATCTCACTCTGATATTGGCGAGTCAACACCCTTGGCTCCAGTACCAACCCCCATATCATTAGGAAATGTCTCCCTAATGTTATGTACCACAGGTAGGGGCGGCGCCAGAAATCTTTGGTTGGGGGTGCTTTATGGTTGTGAGGGGGTGCTCATGAAATGTAGACACCCGTGCAGGTCACGGGCGCGCAGACTACGGCTATGAGGGCTACATTACTACGCATAATGTGTAAACCATCTAGTCAGATATTACAGCACGGCTACTACAACAAGCATGCTATGCATTGATTTAGCTTATGTACTGCCATCTCACGCACTCAACAATTTATACAATGACCCAGACCCTCAATACCAATAGCCAGGAAAACATTGGCACAAAATGACAGATACACTGCTTAGACCATCTCACTCATTGCAAAATCAACGGGAGCTTGTGTTGGCTCGATTTCTTTTAGTTTTTTAGGAAAAGAAGAGGGACGGAGCCCGACATTTTTTTGTACAGCACCTGCACTGATTCAAAAAACTCTGCCGCCGGTTTTTAACGCAGTCCACCAAAACAAGATTTAGACGATGAGCGTGGCAATGGACATCTTTTCTGAATTTATCTGCTACACCGTTATGACAGCCTGACATAGCGGCTGTGCCGCCATAGCATTGAGCAACGCACGTATTGTGGTCAATGTTGCATTTATTAAGTGTCAGTTTGATTGTTTTTAAAAGTGAATCAGCGTCTAATCCATCGGCTGGAGTGAAATGTAGGAATTCTTCCAGTGCAGCATCATTGTGCAAATAACGTGCCACCACAGACACCTGTTCTTTTTCGCTGACGTCCTGACTTTCGTCGACTATCAATGCAAACAGTCCAACTTCCTCTATTTCACTACTTATTTGCTCCCTAACCATATTTAACCATACAATTTCAATTAACTCGTTCTGTATATCATGGTGAGTAATACCTCGCATTTCTGGGATTGTCTGATATTTTTTGCTCAAGTTTTGTCGAACTTGCCAATAATGTGTAAAAGTTCTATTAACTGTAATGGTCGAGATGGAAACGTAACGTACGTAGGCTAGTTATAGGTACTCTCGTCTCGCGACACACACACACACACACACACACACACAGGGCCTCTACTACGGAGTTATAAAATAATTGTCGGCTGGTAGTTATTTTGATTTAAAGTGTTTAATGAAAATGTAAAATTGTAAGGAAATGCTTGGGGGGGCTGCGCCGGTGCTACGCAAATTCATGACCTGGCTACAGCCCCGGCAAGCCCCCGGCGCCGCCATTGTACACAGGATGGAATGGGCACTCTGTTGTGCCTCCGAGGTGTCCCCAATTCCACAGAACGAACTGTCTATTTAAGCATATGATACCAGCGCAGCTAAGCTAGCTAGCGCCTATATTACAATAACGATGTGTTTATAATTATATATCATAACTGAGCTATGTAGATTTATAACATTAGCTAGCTAGGTACTTGTGATTAAAACAAAAGAAACGGAAAAGACGTAGACATGGTATGTAGAAAATGTTTAATATAAAGACAGCTGGACCATACAATGTAACAAATCTACCGTGCGCTAGCTTTCTGCTATCCAGCACTCAGCATAGCTAACGTTAGCTAGGTAGCTAGCTAGCTGCTTTCCCTAGGAATATCGCAAAACGGTCTAGCAAATTATTTTAAAAACCCATCACGTGTGATAGAATACATAGCAGATGGTTTGTCATGTTGATTAATAAAGTTATTTCTAAGAGTGTAGAATATTGTAGTTGCTATATGCTCAATGCATTTCAGTACAGTGTAATGTCATAATCGCCTCTTCCGTTCTCTCTATGACGTGTTGATCTGACTCGTGCTTTTCTGACGCGGTTGACGAAGACTTCGGGGATTGGGCTTTTTTCGGCCTTACTTTTTCAAAAAGCTCCTATAATAGAAATTTGCAAAGTGTATACTTGCATTGGGAATTCAGTTCATAACTATGACACAATTCGATTGTGGAAAAGCACAGTCCGTCTTGTTGCTCTGGCTTTAAGCATGAAACAATCACATTGCAGTTTATTGTTCCGTCAGTAGAGGGCAGCAAACCCCATCTATTTAATTATTTATTTGTTTTTCTCTCAAACAAACGCTATCCAGAGAAGGAGAAATTAAACATCAGGGAAAACGACAATAAATAAAACAAAGATATTTTGGGACTTCCTATTATTTGATTTGGGACTTCCTGCTGCTCAACTCCTGAGCTCACATCTTCACTGCAAGATGGGAGACGAGCCACAGTGCACACCAGCACGGGCGAAGGACACGAGACACAGTATAAATAAGTCAAAATAAGTGCCGTCACATCCAGGGGGAGAGGCAGACTAAGCGCTCAGTAACACACGAGGCTCTCTGCACTCTGGCTGTGTTTCAGCTCTGGCTGTGTTCAGCTCAGACTGTTCAGCTCCTGCTGTGTTCAGCTCAGACTGTATTCAGCTCCCTGTATCCAGCAGGAGTGTGTGGGATTATGTTTCCTTCCCGGCGTGAACCGCGCAGTCGTAACCACACTGTGCTCCTCTACTACTGTCTGCATCACGCCGTCTGAGCTCACAGACACTCTGGACTCTCACTCATAACAAACTGAGCTGCGACCCCCCACAAATGTGTAAAAGTCATTATTACATTTGGCAGAGAAAACGCTTGCATTTGAACTCGAGTCATGCTGATGTATGCCATATTCTTTTCCCTGAGTCTCGGGGGGGGGGTGTATCTGCAAGAGCCTACTCCAGCTCCCCCCCACCCCCCACTGCAGCTGCCATTCACACTTCTGCTGAATCCGGCTCACAAACGCAACGCGCTCACACCTGAACCAGCTAAGCAACGACTTCTATTGTTTCAAACAATGGAGCAGCCCGTCCAGATGTACCCCCGAAACAGATGTCCCCCCCCCAAATAAGAAGATTGTTCTTTCTCCCTCCTTCCCGCTCCTGAGAGGATAAGCCTGGCTTGGGGCTGAAAGCTCTTATCTGTGTTTGGTTTTTACATTTCAACCCCTCTCATTATGCAGCCAGCTGAGAACAGTGGGTGGGGGGGGGGGCAGCCAATTGCTTCCTCCGTCTCCAGCCTGGGGGGTGCTTCCTCCGGCCCGCGGTTTGCGCTCAGCCATCATTCTCACCACAGACTCATCTCGGGGTGGTTTGTGTTTCCTGGCACCTATTTGAATATCCAGCGTGGAGGGCCGCCGGTAAGTATGTTAGCCGCAGTGCCGGAGTGCGTTAGCTGCAGTGGCGGGCTAAAAGTTGAAGGGAGAAGTTAAACTTTTCTGTTCTATCTAAATGGGCTTTAATGTCAGGGTTGTTTGTTAGAAAGCCTACATTTAGGGAGTCTAGAGAAATGTGCTGGTTTCAGCTGGACACAACCTGAGGCAGAGCAAGGTGACCACAGTCCACTCCAGCAGACCATGAGACAGCTCTGCACCAGGTATCTGAGTGAAAATAACACCAAACACTGAACACAAGGGAGCACCAATCACACTGAAAACACTGAACACTAGGGACCACCAAACATACTGAACACTAGAGGACACCAAACACAATGGGGACATTGAAAACTAAGGGAGCGCTGAACTCACAGCACTAAAGCACACTAAGATTCCTCAGAGTGTCAGGACTGGAGCCATACTGCGATGGAGAAAGCCTTTCTTTATCAACACGAGGCTCTGCTTCTCCAGCGTCTTCACCCAAGCCATTTATGCGCATGCCCATAACGCATACAATGTGCTTCGCAGTCATAAATCAGAGGCATGCTTTAACATTACAGGCGTTTAGCAGATGAGTTTAATTGGCCGCCTGGCCTATATTAATGGTGAGAGGGATTTAGATCTGGATCAGTGCACTGGGAGCAAATGACCGTTTCGATTACACCCAGACAACAAACAGCTCATCATCGACAGACAAGCGGAGACATCCCCTCCATCGCACTGACATGAACCATGCTTTTCAAAAGCAGGGGACAAAGGAAGCATGTGCTAGAGGAAAAATCCAGCCCCAAACCAGTATACCCCTCGTGGGTATTTACTAATCTAATTATTCACAAATCTATTATTATTATTATACTCTACAGCGTTTTTTGTAAGAATGTACAGTTCTTACAAACGCTCACTTTGTTCTTCAAAGTAATTGCTGATTCCCCTTCTCCCCCATGCTGCCATGAAGGATGGTCAAGGTCAAAAGGTCAATGAGGTCAAAACAACTAGCAGAGAGACGCAGCATCGATGCCCTTCACCTCAAACAGCAGCAGCCGGGCCTCTGGCCGGGACGCATGCTGCCTACTGTGACCGGGGGTTTGATTCCACCGGCCGCACCAGTTCGGGGGAGGGAAGCAGATATGAGCTCGCTGTATATAAGAGTGGCTCTTTGTGCCACGGAGTTAAAGCTGACGTCACAGGAGAGCCGATCTGGCTCACAAAAAACACAGAGCGCATTCCTTTGTTCCCCACTGATCATTTTCCGAAAGCCAAAGTTCACCAGAAGACGGCAGATTAAATGACAAGGGACCCCATAACCGAAAATGTCACTGCATCAGAACGCCATCCTGAGACCAGAGGCACCGTAAACCCAAGGCTATCGGGTTATAGGAGCCAGCAGTGCTCATGGATATGGGGCAGGCAGGATTGACACACATAAAATGCCTTTATATTATATATTTTTTAACTTGCATTTTGTGTTAGTTGGCTCCTTGTTTTATGAGGCAGAAGAATGTGTATGTATTTATGGCAGGGCTGTGGCCCCAGACAGCTTGTTTTGTGAGAGGAGGCTGGTGAGGCCCAACTCACGAGTTCATTAGTAGCGCACCAGGACCTCAGCCTGATTACAGGATGAAAGTTTGGCCGCTACAATGACGCAACGGCACCCCCTGCACCAAAGGTGGCACTGCGCATCATTACAGCATGTGAGCCCAAGGATTGGGAGCGCGCGGCTGAGCCAGGAACCGTACCAATTAGCCTAACTTTGAAGAGCTCGTCTAACTGCCTGTGTTCACCAGACGGCAATGGTAATGGAGCCGGAGCTTGCTCATTGTGGAGCGGTAAGGCCACGTATTCTCCATGTCGATAACAGATTATTTCATTAGTCGCCTCCAGATCAGGGCCGGGAACCCGATCACATACGAACAATTACACCTGCGAGCGGGAAACAGTATTAACCACGATGCCAAATGGGCAATTGAGACAGCGGAGAGATACGCACTGTGCGTTACGCGTTACGCCACATCCGGCTGTTTCCTACCTTAGAGGTTGAACAGGGACAGCTATTGCAAGGAACAGTAAACAAGGAATGATTGTTTATATATTGTGTATGTGATTATGTATGTGCATGCCTGTGTTTGTGTGTGTTTGTGAGTGTGTGATTCTGTATGTGTATGTCTGTCTATGGGTGTGTGTGTTTGTGCGTGTGTGTAATTCTGTGAGAGTGTCTATCTGAGCTAATCGGTTGGCTTCAAAAGTAGCACTCACACACTCACTGAACGAGTGTGCATCTTGAATTCATACTCAAACAAAGAGAGAAGGTGCTCATCATTTTTGGGGCAGCCAGACCTGGCTGAAACTGATCATAGGCCATAAGCAGCCTATTCTCCAGGGCGGATCCAGCCCAGGTGCCGTAATGAGATTTAGCCAGGGGGCGTTGGAGCTCAGCGTTGGTCTACGGACTGGAATTCAGGCTGGTTAATCAGTGCTCAGGAACTGGGATCTGAGTGGTGTGTAGTGCAGTGCCAGCCTCGCTATGGCCCTACGCGCTCTGTAGAGCTCGAGTGTCTTCCTCCCACTCATGTCTGAGCGAGCTTAACTAACTGAAATGAAGCTGCGGCTGACATCACGTGTTTCGCAGGAGAGCACCTGCTCATCGACGCTCTCCCGAATCGACAGCGGAGGTTGCAGCGAGTGTGCCTTAGAATACGATCCCACAATCAGGTTTTAGACCAAACCATAGCACTGAGACGGCACTTATTAAAGTTGTAAATTACTTACTGTTGGATACTGGTTGTGTTTCTATTCTAGTGCTCCTTGACATAAGTGCTGCTTTTGACACTATTGACCACCAGATTCTCCTTCATAGGCTAGAAAACCTGGTTGGTTTGCGTGGACGGGCACTCTCATGGTTTAAATCACACTTATCAGACAGGTTTCAGTTTGTGAAATTAGATCAAGAGTTCTCTGACTACTCTCAGGTTAAATATGGTATTCCACAAGGCTCAGTGCTGGGACCATTACTGTTCTCATTATACTTGCTACCACTTGGTAATGTTATTCGTAAACATGGTGTGAATTTCCATTGCTATGCAGATGATACACAGCTGTACATATCAATGAAACCAGGTGAAATACTTAAACTCACTCAATTAGAGGCTTGTATATCTGATATAAAGAATTGGATGACAGTAAATTTCCTGCTTTTAAATTCAGATAAAACAGAGATGATGGTTTTGGGCCCCAGAAAATTAAGGAACAAGTTGGATCTGCAGTTAAATGCAGGTGATTGCATAGTTACATCAAGTCTAATGGTTAAGAACCTTGGTTTTATTATTGATCAGGACCTTACATTTGACACTCATATTAAAAACACTTCCATAGTAGCTTTCTTTCACCTAAGAAACATAGCTAAAATTTGGCACATTCTGTCATTAGAGGATGCGAAAACCTTGATGCATGCTTTTGTCGCATCGAGGCTAGACTATTGTAATGCCTTATTATCCGGCTCCTCTAGTAGCTCTCTAAAGAGTCTTCAACTAGTACAGAATACAGCGGCACGTATTTTGACTAGATCCAAGTATGAGCACATTACTCCTGTGTTAGCATCACTACATTGGCTTCCTATTAAATATCGGGCTGATTATAAAGTACTGTTGCTAAGCAAGTACTGTTAAAGCAGTGAATGGACTTGCACCTTTATATCTGACCGAAATTATTCCCCCTTATAAGCCTGCTTCGTTCATAAGAAGCCGGCCATCTATTACTCCCTAGAATTTTGAAAAGCACAGCTGGTGGTAGAGCATTCTCTTTTAGAGCTCCTCTGTTGTGGAACGGTTTATCAAGGCATGTTAGGGATTCGGACACAGTATCAATTTTTAAGTGTAGATTAAAAACATATCTTTTCAGCCTAGCCTACTGCCAAACATAGTCTAGGTGGAGAGATGGAGAAGGCCGTGCCCTAGTGTCTTATGGAGTGAGAACCTTTCCATACTGTCACCTCCTCAACGTGTTACCACCACTGTTATGCTGGTTATCCTTGATCAGGTGTGGATGGTTTGGAACTCTCTCATGGCTGCGTGTTTTCTCTGTCCCTCTCCTAATAGGTATGCTGCCATAGCTTACACCTGCCGGGGCTATCTGTATATTTCCTATGCTTGTGCTCCCCTGCTCTTACATAATGCTACTGGCTATAGCACTGCTTTTTTTCTGACTGCATGTTCTCTTCTCTGCCTCGGCCTCTGACTCGGGGGCACCTGCCCCCACGCCTTAGATCCGGCGAGAAGTGTGAGCTGCCCCCATCAACCCTCACCCCCACGCCAACCCCAGTTCCTGGATCTGGACCCTCTCCACGTGGTTTAGCCCCCCGCTGACTACCTAACTCAGGAGGGGCAAAGTCTTTCAGCCCTAAGTCACCTTGGACTGACCATGATATGGTATTTTTTGGACACACCCTGTGCCGGTCAGAAGAGGATGGGCTCCCCCCCTTATAGTCTGGTTCCTCCCAAGGTTTCTTCCTACCCCTTGCCACTGTTGCCTTTAGGCTTGCTTTTGGGGGGGTCTAGGCCTGGGTTCCCCCTCTGTTAAGCATTTTGTGACAATTAAATTGTGAAAAGCGCTATACAAATAAATTTGATTTGATTTGATTTGATTTGGCGTTCCAAACTGGAGGAAAGAAGGGGAAAAGCATGAAAGAAAAGTAACAAACTGAGATTCTGCAGATTTCTGTGAGTCGCCGCTGTTCCAGTTCCCATGTTCCTTTTATTCCCCTCCCTCATTCACTCTCTCTCTGAAATCCCTCCATTGCATACAGCTTGAACCCACATCTGTGTTAAAAAGCAGGTTCTCACAGCTGTCTCTGTTAGTCTGCGAGTCCCCAACGTCTCCAGAAAGTGCAAACATTACGCTCATTAAGGGCTCCAGGAGGGCCACTGGCTTCACTGATAGAATCGTGAGCCTTGGGGATCAGTGTGAGTGGATTAATTTTGCACGCCAGAAATCCTTTCATTTCTGACATGGGTGGGGGGGAACAGCCTTGTTATGGTGCCTCAGATGATACAGTGTGTTAGCGGTTAGTAGCTACCCCCGGGTGGTGATATGTGTGCGAGGGAGCTCCGTCCGAGTGTGGACTCAGGACCCAGATTAATGATCCAGATGGGAAGGACTTCATTCTTTCCTCCAGCATTTGTGTGTGTGTGTGTGTGTGTGTGTAAGTATGTGTGTGTGTGTGTGTGTGTGTGTGTGTGTGTGTTGCGTGCATTTATTTTCACAGGAATAAAAACATTGTTTAAAAGGACAAACAAACTCAGATAATCAGATTTTCAGTGGGTTCGTGCCTGCAGAGTGAGGAAAAGGGAAAACGTGAATTAGGAACAAGGAGGATAAGCAGAAAAGGAGAAAAACAACAAAATTAGGTAAAAAGAGAAGAAGGTAAGTGAAGAAAAGTATGTGTGATAGGAAAAATATAAATAAAGATGGAGAGATAAAAAGGGGAAAAATATATATATAAATTTAAGATTTGTAAGTGTGTGTGAGAGTGTGTGTGTGTATGAGCATCACACATCAGATTTACAATGACATTTACATTTACATTTACAGATGTCCCTCTCGGGATCAGAGTGTTTCAGTATTTTTTTAAAACACGTTCTTTGGGGACCTCCCGGGTGGTGTAGCAGTAAGAATGTCCGATGCTGCCCACTGCAACCAGGGTTCGATTCCACCAGATTGCACCAGCTCGGCTTTGGCTGGGAGTGCCACTAGGGGGCGGCAATTGACTGTCCACACCAGGGAGAGGGGAGGGAAGCTGATATGAGCTCACTGCATATATGAGTGGCCCTGCTATATATTGCTACAAAAAATTGGGGATTAAAAATGGGGAATAAAAGGCAAAAAAAAAAAAAAATATATATATATATATATAAACATCAAACAAAAAGTTTGGAAATTTGTGTTTGGTAGATTATTTCTCTGTTGTAACAATGCTTCTTGGCAATAAATTGTATACCGTTGGAAAGTCTGTTTATTTCCCTTTTAAATGGTAAATGCCCCATTTGTAAGGAACATGCATTTGCGGGATGAGCAGCACAGCTGAGTATGTGGGTTGCGCCCATGAAAAATTTGCTTATTCTGCTGTTGCTATTGACTCTTGTTTTGAACTTCCGGTACCCCCAGGTGCTGACAATCAGGTGCCTGATTGGCACCTGATTGGCAGCATCTGTGAGCATGGGCCCTGCTACAGTGGTCAATTGGTGTCTGCTCCAAGAATCGGCATGCCACGTTTGTCTGATCTCGATAAGGCCCATGCGAGTTAGGGCAACTTCAAGCTGGTGTTCAAGAAGACGACAAAAGCAAGTTGCGGCATTATTTGGAGTGAGCCCTAGTACCATCTCCAAACTGAAGGCCAAGTTCCATGAAATGGGGGATGTCGGCAACACCTGCACTGGAACCTGAACATGTGGAGGAACGTTATGTTCAGCGATGAGTCCAGATTCTGCCTACGGAAGTTGGATCGTAGGGTCAAAGTGGGAGAACGCTATGCTTATTGCTGCACCGATAGAGTAACACCTTTTGGTGGAGGCAGTGTGATGGTGTGGGGTGGCATCTCCATCACTAGAAAAACGAGACTTTTCTCAATGAGCAATCTCAATGCAGAGAGATATCGAGATGAGATTCTGCAACCAGTGGCAATCCCATATCTCCACAGTCTGGGACCAAACTCCATCCTCCAAGATGACAACGCTCGCCCCCACAGAGCGGGGTTTATCAGAAACTATCTCCAGAATTTGGGAGTAGAGAGAATGGAATGGCCTGCCAACAGTCCTGACCTCAACCCAACTGAACACTTGTGGGATCAGCTTGGGCGTGCTGTTCGTGCTAGAGTGACCAACACAACCACTTTGGCTGACTTGCGACAAATCCTGGTTGAGGAGTGGAATGCCATCCCACAGCAGTGTGTGACCACGCTGGTAACCAGCATGAGGAGGAGGTGCCAGGCTGTTGTGGCTGTGTATGGTTCTTCCACACGCTACTGAGGCTCCTGACTGTTTGTTAAATGAATAAATTGTAAAATTGCCAATATGTCTTGTTTCTTCCTTGTTACTGATAGACTTCAATCACCCAATCCACCAAACAACACCAAACAAGAGTCAATAGCAACAGCAGAATAAGCTGTTTGGCATTGGCAGAGAAGATTTGGCAAATTTTTCATGGGCGCAACCCACATACTCAGCTGTGCTGTTTCCCATTTAAAAGGGAAATAAACAGGCTTTCCAACGGTATACAATTTATTGCCAAGAAGCGTTGTTACAACAGAGAAATACACTTTTTGTTCGATGTTTATATATATGTACGTGTTTTGAATAGATAATCAGCCTGGTGGTCCGGCTGATGAGACAGCACAGTGTAAGCTGGCAGTGTTTACCTGGAGCCAGCTTGCCTTCCTCTGCTTCTCCAGGAAACACTGCCATCAAGCCCTGGGGCCCCCAAACAGAGATTCGGGAGAGGCCCCTGAGGCAACGATGCTGCCCTACATTCAGAGAACATGGCGAGGGCGGGGGGGCTGTGCAGAGGAGAGAAACACTGAGAGAAACCGCCATTAACATAGAGGAGCACGGTGGCAGTAACTGTGACTGAATGTGACAATGTCTGGCTGGTGAGGCCAAGGCCTGATGAGAAACTAGACAACAAACTGGTGATAACCATTCCCTCGAACCATGGGGAACCATGAGAACCATGGGGAACATGCCACCCCTTCCCTCATAAATAGACCCCAGCACCTCAGAACCCTGAGGAATAGGCCACACCCCCTTGGAACAATAAGGTACAGTCCACACACCCTTAAAACCATGGGGAACAGGCAACACCCCCTTGGAACCATCCATCACTCACGTGTCTGGAGAAGAAGGCGTCCACCTCGCCCTGCAGCCTGTCCTGGCAGTCTGGGTGGGTGGCCAGCAGGTAGCAGACGAAGGCCAGCGTGCTGCTGCTGGTCTCGTAACCGGCCAAGAGGAAGATGAAGGCCTGGCCTACGATCTCATCTTCCGTCATCATCCTCTTGTGGGCGCGGTCGGGGGGCGTGTCCTCAGAGACGTTGGGCCGGCTGGAGGGGGAAGGGTGCTGGGGGGGCCGCTCATCCTCCTGGTTCACCACGTCAAAGTGCTCCAGTGCCACGCACTCCTTACTGCTCTTCACGTCCAGCATCAGCTGCAGAAAGTCCCGCCTCCGCTGTGGGACAGGCCGGGGAGGTCAGTCAATCAATCAATCAATCAATCAAACTACCCATCAATCAACCAAGTACTCAATTAATCAACCAATTAATCAATCGTTACACAGGTCTGACCAAGAGGAGCCAGACTTCACTTCCTTTGTCTTGTTCTTTTAAATGTTTCTACATCATTTAATGGGAGTGTGAAATGTCCTGATTTGATTTTGTCTTGGGAAGCAGTTCGGGAAAATTGAGCTTGAGCTGAAAAGGGATGGAAGTATTCCGGTCTTCCAGTTTCAGGCCCGACTCACTGTGGTCATGAAAGACCCTGTGGCACCGATCACAAAGAGTAGGGGAGGTTCCCTGTGTCCTAGCTAAATTCCCAACATGTCTCTCTCAACCAGCCACCTCATCCTCCCCCATTTTAATTGGCTCAATAATTCCTAATAATTAGCAAAAATGGCTGCCGTGCATCACCCAGGTGATGGTTGAGGTGAGCTTCTCCCCTTTCACTGTAAAGTACTGTCAGATTGTGAAAGGCGCTATATAAATGCAATCCATTATGATGTATTTTTCATGATTGTGTGGACGTTAAGGGATGTGAAAGATAAAGCTTAAAGAAGAGGGTGCCCCAACTGTACCTCGCTGGCCGGCTGCTCGTCCCTCTGTCTGATAATCTCCTGGATGCAGCTGATGAAAAAGCTGTTCCTGACGCGCTGTGATTTATTTGGGATGATCCCTGCCAGGAAGGGGAAGGCAACTGCAGGCAGAGAGAGACACAGCTGCCTCATTCCTCCTCATTCACAGAACAAAAACACACCAGAGAGTCATGCAGAGAAACAAAAGGCCTCCTCAGCTGTACATGAGTGTACATACCATCCCCATTTCTGGGACACACGCTGAACGTGTCATGGACGGAGCCACCATCTACTCACTGGTGGGGAACCAATCATTGCGTTTTTGCTGTGGCAAGCAAATTCTTTTGATTGGATCAAACAAAATCAGTGACTGACAGCTTAGCTCCCCTCATTTTTGGGGTTTGTAAAAAGCCACTCTCCCATCACCAACTAAGGGCCCTATTCAGAACTGAGATAAGCACACGCATCGTGGAGGTAAATAATGCACCTCATCTGTTTGTATTCAGACTTAGAACTTGTTTGTGGAATTAAGTGCCCCCTGGTAGGCTGAACTGAAAACATTCACTCTCTCATTACCTCTGGTTACAGTGCTGCTGAGTGTGTGGCACATTCCTGATACTGGTCTAACACCAAGACTTACTGAACAGCAACATGAGTGGTCGGAAGAGAGAGAAGGAGAAGAATTTCTGTGTGTGGTGCACAAAGGGTTCGTCCGGGTTGTTCTGGGAGTCCACCTGGGTGCCGAAGGCCACGCTGGCGATGACGTCCATGGTGAAACAACCAAAACACCTGCACCACAAAAAATAGCTTACACACACCTGCATCACAAACCAGAGCTCACACACACCTGCATCACAAACCAGAGCTCACACACCTGCATCATGAATATTCACAAATGGCACTGAAGCTCTTGTTTACTAGGAGTACATATGTCAGAAGGAACAGCGGAGCTGACCATCTGGTAATGATCGAGAATCTGTGATGTGGCTCTCAGTGCCCCGCAGCAGAGTCACACTAACTAGTGCAATTCACACTGCCGACCTGGTAACTGAACAGACATACAAAAATTCCAGCTCAAAGTCCGCTTTCATGAGTCAAACTTGTTCAAGCTTGTTCCAGATCAGTATCTGCAGGTTTAAGATGTATAAGGGCTGTTTAAGAGTCACACAGTAGAATCTGCAGGTTCGAGGTGTATAAGGACTTTCCATGTGTACTCGGCCGCAGGGCTGACTCACTTGTGGATATCAAAGCTCTCTCCTGATTGGGCGAAGCTCTGGAGGTTCCTCATAAGCGTGTCGGTGGCGGTGCTGATCAGCGGAACCATCTGAAAGACAGCGGCAGAGTCACGCACGCGCGCACGCACGCACGCACGCACACGTTCACTCACACACACACATGCACAAGGACACACACGTACACACACATCCACCCACAGCTATCTCTAGGAATGTGGGTGAAAATCAGCCCCGAAAATCAGAAAACAGAGTCATTGATAGAGGACTATCAAAATGTCTTTGTTTTGGTTCTCCACGGCAGTTAGAGATCACCACCACACCTCCGTATTCCTCCCCCACCCCTGGGCCCCCAACACCTCACAACAATCCATACTGCACCTCATATCCTGGCTGGACCAAATCCTAACTTTGCTCTAAACAGGTGGACTTCAGGGGTCTGAGCTGGCTGGTATATTACCACTGGGGCTTTCGGATAAGCGCAGAAGATGTGTTTTGAGTCGCACTACTAACACACCATAAATGTTAAAGGTTCTCCACAACAGCCCTAGCTTTACCCTCCACCCTCCAGTAGGTGTAAACGAGAGCGCTCAACGCCGGTGCACATTTTAAAACAGGATCCATTCTTCACATCCACACCACTGGACTAGCAGAGCAGAGGTGACTCCCTCTCTCTGTCTCTTGCACTCTCCCGATCTCTCTCCATGTCTCTACAAACAGCAGAGGAGTGTTAATACAATCAACAGACCCTGGATGTACAACCCTCGTGGTGAGAGCCTTTACTGACTGAGCCACACTATAGAGCCCAGCCTGTGCTCATGGTGAGAGCCTTTACTGATCTAGCCACTCTATAGGGCCCAGCTTGCGCTCGTGGTGAGAGCCTTTACTGACCCAGCCATTCTATAGGGCCCAGCCTGCGCTCTGTAAGAGCCTTTACTGACCCAGCCATTCTATAGGGCCCAGCCTGCACTTGTGGTGAGAGCCTTTACTGACCTAGCCATTATATAGGGCCCAGCCTGCGCTCTGTAAGAGCCTTTACTGACCTAGCCATTCTATAGGGCCCAGCCTGCACTTGTGGTGAGAGCCTTTACTGACCGAGCCACTCAAGAGCAAGCGTCTGTCTGAAGATATGGGATTAGTGAGGAGTTGAAAAGATTCACTAAACCACAAAAACAGGAGCCCCATTTCACAGGAGCCGATTCCACAGGTCTAACTGAGGAGACGATCGCACTCCCGCAAGCTTTGCTCCTCGCCCGTCAGAAGGCCAGCTGGCTTCATTTAGCAGGACATGCTTCTGACAGATCCCCCCTCCTGCCTTAGGGGGCCTATGGTCCGCAGGGAGCAGGAAGTGTGTGTGTGGGGGGGAAGGGGGTTAATTTTTTATTAAGCGGGGCTCTTGGGTGGGCCTGGGTTACAAAGATGTTTCGATCACAGACATCAGACTAGAGCCGGCGGCTTTCAGACCTGCCTGTCAACAATTGCACAAAAAAAAAACATCTATTTCCACCAACATTCTGAAAAAAATGCTTATTTTCCTATGGCTGTACATATTTCTTTCTGAATTTGCAGGGGTCTGCAGGAGTGTTTTTGAATTTTACCAGCATCTAAAGAGTTTATAGTCTTAGCTTTTAAGTATTTAAAACATGTATTTGACCCAGGTCTGTGCATTAATAATGAATGTGAGCGCATGGTAAAGTGCAACCAGCGTGTGCCAGGGGTATTGCCAGCAATAATGCAACGTGTCGCAAAGCGGCCACAGTGGGGGTTTTTGTGCTCAATTACAGCATCTCGCTGAGGAGCTATAAAGACACCAAAAGATTTGTCAGAACCCCACCACAGTGTGCGTATCAAGCCCTAATTAAATCTAATGATTCAGAGCCTGTCCCTCCCCCGTCCTCACCCACCCCCCCAACCTAAAACCTGCCACACGCCCCCCCCAGTTACAGCGGCCATGATTCCAATAACCCTTCGCTTCATTCTACTGACATTTCAACAGCCCGATATTAACTATGCTCAGGCAGACCCCAGACTGACAGCTCCTCTATTTTAACAGCCGCCCAATTCCTAAAAACAGCAGAGGTGGGTTCCTCTGCATCCTCTCCTGATTTGCTGTATCGGGCAGCGAGGCATGTAGAAGGAGAGTGGCCAGTGACACGGTGCAGGGTGGGGTGCAAAGATGTCGGGAAGGGCAGGCAGAGTCGGTGCACACAGTTTTTAGGGTGTGTTTACGTCAGGGGTGTCAAACTCATTCCACCGTGGGCCGAGTGTATGCAGGTTTTTATTGCAACTAGTGCACAACACCAAGTGATTTCAATTAGTTCCCCTCCTTGGTTGAAGAAGGAAGCTAATTAGTGAAATCACCTGGTGTAGTGCACTGGTTGCAACAAAAACCTGCACACACTCGGCCCGCGATGGAATGAGTTTGACACCCCTGGTTTACGTGCTCTGGACGGGCGGAGGTATGTGCCTCTCTCATATGGGTGGAGCTGAAGGTGGGAGTGAGGATGTGGGGAAGGGCAGGCAGAGTTTTCAGGGTGGACGGGCAGAGGTACGTGCCTCTTTCATGCGGGCGGAGCTGAAGGTGGGGGTGAGGATGCTGCGTACTCTCTTCCAGCGCTCGTCTCTCAGCATCAGCAGACTGTCACTCATGGGCTTGGAGACGGTGCGCATTGGCTGGGGAGGGAGAAAGAGTTACTGCGAGACACATATACACACACACACACACACTCTTACACACACATTCTTTGCACACATATTACATTTTACTTTAACATGCACACATTAGGTAGACACATTGTGTCATGGTGTAATGAGTATTGGCATTGCTCTCCTTTTATACACAAGCACCAGACTACACCGGATAGCCTTTACTCTAGCCAATAGCATTGTTCAGCTGGCCTCTACTCCAGCCAATAGCATTGTTCAGCTGAGCTGTACTCCAGCCAATAGCATTGTTCAGCCTCCACTCTAGCCAATAGCATTGTTCAGCTGGCCTCTACTCCAGCCAATAGCATTGTGCTAGCTGGGAGATCCCACAAAGTGTTGTCCCAACTGCAGACAGAAAGCAGCTGGGAACAGCCTCTGCTAATTTCACTCTCCTCTTCCCAGAAATGGAGCCTGTTTCAATTGTCCTAAATGTGCATATGTCCTTAACATCCTGAACTCATGCTGCCCTGCACAGCTCACACTGAAGCAACAACATTCAGTAGTATCTCTTAATGGAGAATTATGGATGTGCTACAACTGAATATTAATCATGCAACTTGGCTTCTATAATAATAATCAATCATCATCATCATCATCATCATCAAAAACACAAGAGCAAATCCGTTGTTAACAGTGGACCCAGTTCCACTGTTGACATATGACTGAGAGGAGAAAATAGGCAATACTCTGCTGTCACCTCTCCCCTCGCGTCCGGGCAATAGACTGCCCTGTCAGGTCTAATATGGTGATGCCAGGGAGATAGGGCCAACGGAGGCTTTCTTTCCTCCTTACCCATCAGATGCCCCCGCCCTCCCTCTGTCTCCTCCACGCCAATACCCCAAACACCCCACTCAGGGGACTCAGCTGGCCATCACAGACACAACCATACACATTTGTGGACAGGAATGCATCAGTCAAGAGACAATAAATGGGCTGTAATTCTGTTTGTGTTCATATGAACATAATATGAATATGAACATATTGAACATATTTGTATTCAGACAAAGAAATCGGGCAGGAATTTGTTTGTGTTTTGCATCGGTGAACGTGATTGTCAGTGATATCCCACACCCCCTGGAAGCCTGCAGGTTCACTCACTCACACACACGGGGGGAAGGGGGAGTGCACTCTGTCACCAGACATGACGTCATTACAGCACCCTGCAATGCCGTCACCAGGCAACGAGAACAAGGATTTTTATTTGCCATCTTTCAAAAAATTTACCAGCAATGCGTACAAATTTCCCAGAACAGGCAGCGGTGTCAAATAGCTTATTATCAGTGTCCACAACCACATTTCGCTCCTCTGCCTCAGCGTTGAACGTCATAATCTTAACTAGCGTTTGTACAATCTGAAAATAAAAAAATAGCCATCAGCATTTCCCAGAGAACCGGGGATCCCTGGATCCGTGCAATGATTTTTCAGAATAAGAATAGAACAGAAATCTTGATTGTCCATTAAACATACAATAGAAATGTTCCTTAAGCTCTTAGTCTGACAATATACAAATATAACCAAATGGCACTGAACCATATGGGACTGCTGGCACCTGAAGCCAATTTGGTAAACGTATGAAGGACTGTTTTTTTGTGTCACATTTGTAGAGGGAGTAGGGTGCAGTATTGGAGAGTGGTGAATGAAAGAGAATAAGAGAAGTGTTTTTGGATTGCTGTTTGTGTTTGATTTGGATTGTTGAGGACTCTATTTTTGTGTACCGACTATTGGATTGTTTGAGAACCTGGATTGGATTTTGACAGTGGATTATGGACAAGGGCAAAAGAGAAGGACTGTGGACTGTATGTGTGTGTTTTTTGGATGACCCATTTTTTATGTTTCTTTTTTGTATTTAGTTTAACCCATTAAGACCTGGAGTGACGTTTAGGTCGCATCGATTTTGCGATTAATGAAATGCGCTGTGATTCGCTGAAATAGACGTGGGGAAATGAAGTGCACGTTGGTGTCGGCATGGAATTTTTTTTGAAATTTTTTTCCAGAAAACCCTCAGGTTTTAAGAGGTTGTGTAGAATAATTGCTTAGGTTTTTTTAATAGGCGTTTTTAGCAGGCATTTTAGGTCTGAATGGGTTAATAAACGTTCGTTTTATTTGAGATACTGGCTATACATCTATAGGCGAGAGGAGGTAGTACAATGGACATTTGTTATTGGAGCTTTTGAACCCGGGGAAGTCGGATCCAAAAAGCAGCCTGTAGTCCCCACACCTCATTGCCCCAGCAGAAGCAAGTCAAGCAATTGGGATTAACGGCAGCTGAGGCCAATTAGTAAAATGTATAAAGGACTGTTTTTTGGGCACATTGGGAGAGGGAGCAGGGTGGAGTATTGGTGAGTGGTGAGTGGTGAGTGGTGAGTGGTGAGTGGTGAGTGGTGAGTGGTGAGTGGTGAGTGGTGAGTGTTTTGAGTGAGAATAAGTGTTTTTGGATTGCTGTTTGTGTTTGACTTGGATTGCTTTGACGACCCCATTTTTGTGTGCCGACTATTGAATTGTTTGAGAACCTGGATTGGATTTTGACAGTGGATTAGGGAGAAAGGCAAAAAAGAAGGATGGTGTGGTATGTGTGTTTTTTCAATTACCCGTCATTTTTACAATTTTTTTGTATATTTAGTTTAATAAACGTATCGTTTTGTTTGAAATACTGCTTCCTCCAGATTATTCAACTGCCTATGCCCTCTGAAAAGGTCCTTAAGTGTCACCCCACCCCCAGTGGCGCTACAATATATATCAACAAAAAGGACATAAATACGACACAAAGCATGAACACATGCATGAATTCCTGCAGGCATCAATCTCCTTTCTCATTATTGCTCATCTAGACCAAGGTTCTGCAACTAGGCTACTTCTTTCTGAGGGCCAGATTCTTTTTGAAAATTGTACATACGGGCAAAACATTCTCCACAAACCTTTTATGAAACAATGCATGAGATGCTTTGTATATGTGTGTAAATACACTGACTGAAGGTGATGTAGATATGGACGTTTCCAGCTGTGCAGAGACACAGAGATCTCTTTTGTTTCCTTTTTTTTAATTTTTTAATTTGTTTCTGATTTTATCCCATTTTCTCCCAATTTGGTAGCCAATTAGACCCGCTATTTTTATGTCAATCCCCCCCTAGTAATGTGAGTTCGCTGCCATAGTCCTGCGACCGGTAGTGACGAGAGCGAAGTGACGCCTCTTCCGAGACGTCACTCGCCCAGCCGTCGACCGAACCCCGGTACTTACAGGGCCACTCTTATACGCAACGAACGTCACGTCGGCTTTCCTCCCCCCTCCCTGGGGCGGACAGCCAATCGCCGCCCCCTGGTGGCACTCCCGGCCAAAGCCGACACTTGGCGAGACGGGGAATTGAACCCCGGTCTCCGTGGCCAGCGTCGGACGTTGTAACCACTGGACCACGCGGGAGGCCGAGGGTCTTCAATGTGTGCGATGGTCCGTTTGGGGAGACTTTAAGTGCCTGTGGCTTAAAAGCATTCTACCCCGGCCCTGCACTCCCAGCGCTGAGAGTAAAGATGTGAGGATGAGGATGAAGAAGAAGAGTCTTCATGAGAGGCAGTGACTTGTTGAGAGACGAGCGCGCTGGGATGTGAGCCCAAATGGGTGAGTGCTGAAGCTCTATCAGTGTAAACACACACAGCGGCATCTGAACCCCTGCTCCCATCAAACAGTGTTGTATTTCCACTCTTTGATTTTAGCCTGCCTGTATCATTCCCCTTTGCATTTTATAACCGCGCAATAACACACATGCAATCTGGAGGATGACACACCCCCCCACGCACACACACTTTCCCCTCACTCACATTATAAATATTCACACACTAAAGTTATCTCAGATACAATTTGTCTTCTTCATAGAGATTACCGGTGTGGCTGTCAAGCAATTAAAGGTCAATTTATTGTTTTCCTTGCCGAAGGAAAGTATTTGGTCTTTGAAAACACTCCAAGCTGCTATTTGAGAAAGGAAAATGAATACACAGGCAATAACCTGCCTTTGAGAACAATGTTTTATGAGACAGCAGCTCTCTCAGGATCAACAGCTACTGCAAACCTCTGTATTTTTTTTTAAAGACCTAAATCTAAATCAATCAGAAACATAATGTCCAAACTTGCAAGGAAAATTGCAAAGACCACACAATACAGTGAAATCCTGCAAAGACCATGAACTCTCACTCCCTCCCTTACCCCGCATTCTAACAGGGGGCGATGCGGCGACGAGCTGCCGGAAATGCATTGATTCTCTATGAGAGTGAGCGACTTCCGGTGCTTGACCGATTGGCCGATTTATGGGCGTGGCGGCGACCCAGAAAAGTTGAAAATTCTGAACTTTCGGGCGATGTCGCCCGGTAAGAGCCAATCAAATTCATGTCTTGCTCTTTTTACCTCCCACGCGGAAACCAACACAACACCGAAATTTTGTTCCTAGTTCCGACACTTCAACATGAATGAGGAGAAACTGATAACAGCGGTCTGCAGTACCGCCATACGTTATTTAATCCTAAAAGCATAAATATTTATAGCTAGCTAAACTTATATGGCCTACATACATCTTATTTAATGTTTGTGTTGGTTAAAAGGCAATTTTGTATCGCATGGGTACGTTTGGAAAAACGTACCGGAGACAAGTAAATGGCCGCAATTGTAAAAAGCCTTCTGAGTTTGAGTTTGCGGTTCATGATTGAAGGAAACAATACTGCTAGCCAACTAATATTTATAATGAAGATTCTCAAAATCTATGATGAACTATTCGTTTACCATGCAAAGATTTTGTAAGCACGTCGGTACAGGAGACAAATTGCGAGCCGTTTCCAGCGCAAGTAAATAGCTGCAATTGTAAAAAGCCTTCTGAGTTTGAGTTTGCGGTTCATGATTGAAGGAAACAATACTGCTACCCAACTAATATTTATAATAAAGATTCTCAAAATCTATGATGAACTATTCGTTTACCATGCAAAAATGTTGTAAGCACGTCGGAAGCATTTTTGAGGAAGCCATTCAAACGTGGGCAACGCCCACTGGGTGATTTAGTCGCCTAGTATCGCCCCCTGTTAGAATGCGGGGTTACTCTCTCTCTATCCCTCTCCCCCGCACTCCCTCCCTCCTTCTCCCTCTCCCTCTCTCCATCCATCTCTCCTGCTCTCTCCCTCCCTCCCTCTCTCCCTCTCTCCCTCTCTCCCTCTCTCTCTCTCTCTCTCTCTCACTCACCATCCGGTTGGGGAAGCTGCTGAACTCCTTCACCAGGATCTGTCGAAGCATATCAGGGTCGGCCACCACCACCACCGGCTTCCGCCCTATATAATAACTGAGAGAGAACAGAGGTGGGGGGGGTCAGAGTCCGACCCGCTGCAGGGCACCATGAATAAATGAACACAGAGACCAGCTCCTCTCTCTGCTGCAAAACAGGACAAAGGAGTTCTCTCTGAAGGGTCAGGATCTGTGGGCTCGCAAGAAATGGGAGAGGGCCCTGTGCAAACGTGCATGTGTGCAGCTCACGCCTCACCTCGGAAACACACACACACACACACACACACACACACACACACACACACACACACACACACACACACACACACACACACACACACACACACACACACACTCTCACTCACACACACTCACACATACATACACACACACACACTTTTCATTTCAGCTGTCAGTCGGTTGACTGTGTGTCCACGAGCCTTTGAACACAGGACTGGTTTGAGTGTCGGTAGACTTTCATCTTTAATGATGATTTTTTAATGATGTAGTTTTTTGGGCCATGGTTTTTGAGTTGCCTGATAACCTTCTCAGCTGCAACAGGCAGACATTCTCCCTGAAGAGCTCCATCTGTTCAGTACTACAGAGGAGTTGCACTTTGGGGTATCTGAAATGTATACATAACTATGCACCTTCAACAAGCACTGATAACTATCTTTAAGGCAGATAAGAGAGATTCAGATTGTATGTTGGGGGGGGGCATATGTGTCTGTGTGTTGGTTCTAGCAGCTTTGTTATGATGTGGGCTACATTTTCCTGGCATGGTGTAGATCCACTCAACCTCTTAGAGCAAAGGGTAAATGCCAATAAATACAAAGCCATTCTGAGTGATCACCTTCAGCCTATGGTGAAGCATTTCTATTCTGATGACAATGCCCCCATCCACAGGGCACAAGTGGTCACTTAATGGTTTGATGAACATGAAAACTATGTAAACCATATACCATGCCCGTCTCTGTCACCAGCTCTCAACGCAACTGAACACATATGAGAGATTCTGGAGCGGTGCCTGAGACAGCATTTTCCACCACCCTCAACAAAACACCAAATGATGGAATTTCTCATGGAAGAAAGGTGTTGCATCCCTCCAATACAGTTCCAAACACTTGTAGAATCTATGCCAAGGTGCATTGAAGCTGTTCTGCCAGCTTGTGGTGACACATTGTCCTATTAAGACACTTTCTGTTGGTGTTTCCTTTATTTTGGCAGCCACCTGTATGTGTTCAACCATACCTACAAGTTTTGTTGAATTGAACTGAAAGGTAAACCAAGGTACTTTAGTTCTCCTGAAGTATTTTTCAGGCCACAGTAACCTTAACCTAGTTAAGCTGGAAAAAAATATTTCATGGTTGGGGCCTCGAATAGTGTTGTGGTCTAACGCACCTGCATTGACTGGTGCCTTGCGAGTGTGAGCTACCTATTGCGGTGGCGGTTCGAAACCCGACTGCATCAGTCCGACTCTGGCCGAGAGCCCCTAACGGGGGCAGGTTTGTCTGTCCGCCCCATGGGGTGGGGGGAAGGAAAGTTGGCATGAGCTTGCCGAGGAGCAGTAGGGCGTTCCTAAAGAGCAGGTAGGCAAAGTTCTGTCTCGGAGGAGGCGGATCATTGTCGGCCTCAGGGATATTAGTTTGACCCGGAGGACAGGCAGTGGGCTCGTCAGGGGAAGGCGAATCAAAATAAATAGAGGGTTGAATTGGCAACTAAATTGGGAGAAAGCCGGGGAAAAAGTCAGAAACAAATGTTAAAAATAATGAGCAATTGCCTGCTCCTCTGTGACACGCTGGTGATTCTGGAACCCTACCCAGGCCTCCTTCCTGGTCCTGGCACAGAAGCTAGCCGTGTCTAACGCATTCACCTGAAAGCCAGCGTCGGTTTCCCTTTGTTTCCATTCCTTTCTTCTTTCTTATTATTACCCCCGGAGGACTACTTTACTTATTACATATCGGGGTTTTGGAGGGACAGTGTGTTTATAGTACAGGGCTCAGGAGAAAACACTGTGGGATCGTGGTTGTCTCTGCTCCCTGGTGTACTATAGGGAGAAAACCCACACGATGCAGGACGGCTGATCGTTCAGCGTCAGCAACCACAGAGCTTGTGTGTCTGAAAATTTGATTTCTGTGATCTTACATCTGTGTTCATGTAGAGGATCTTACATCTGTGTTCTATCTTCTTCTGTAGAGGACCTTATATCTGTGTTCTATCTACACATATAGAGGATCTTACGTCTGTGTTCTATCTACATCTACCTCAACATTAGTAGAGGATCTTGAGTTTTCTTTATTTTTTCAGTTGGTCTGCCAAGCTCAATGTTCGACACATTGATACTCAATATAAATGCACTAAAAGGTGTTTGCTTGCCAAAACTATGCAAATCTGCACAATTTTGACTGCACCATTTAAACTGTATCTGTTAAACACATTAAAATACAGATGAGAAGGATGAGTTATTGAAAAAAGATGGGTGACTACTTCACTGATTACAGTGGTAACATAATTATCCCTGGAAGGTGATATCTGAGTGTGTGTATCAGTTACGTCTGTGTGTGTGTGTGTGTGTGTGAGTGTGTCTGTGTGTGCTTGTGTGCGTATGTGTGTGTGAGAGAGAGCGAGTGTGAATCTGCGTGTGTGTGCGTGCGTGAGCAAGTGTTTGTGTATGTGTGTATGCGTGAGTGAGTGTGTGTGCATGCATGTGTGTGTGTATGTTATGCATGTGCAGTCATTAATTATTGGCAGAAAGAGAATGCTGTTGACTTACCCACACACTTTCCCATACTTATTTATCAGATCTTGGTGAACGCCCAAAAAACCCTATGGGAGAAAAGAGAATTGTTTTAAAAATGGAATAATCCAGGTAGCGCAACCGGTAAAACTGTTGGGAATTGGCTGGGAAGGGGAAGGGAAGGGGGGAAGGAAGCCCGCTTGAGTTTGCCGTGTGCAAAGCAGCTTTGTGTGTATCTGAGTTACGGTCGATGGCTTGGCAAGTTCTGTCTCGGAGGAGGCGGTTCGGCATTGTTGTCACTGCTGGTCATAAGAAACAAACAGCATGTTAGGATTACTCCATTTATATCTGCAAAGTTGAAGTCTCTACAACTTCTCACATATAGAGTAAAAAAAAAAAAAAAAAAAAGTTGCGCTCTCCTTGGGGGGCTGGGGTGACTGATGGTTCACTGCCGGCCGCAGTTAGCGGATAAGGATTCAGAGCCATGGACAGCATCACTGAGCCAAGGAGCAGTTTTTTCCTGGATACACACCCTGCAGCTGAGCTGTTATTGTTTCAGTTTAGAGGAGCAGTACTTTAGCTGGATACACACCCTACAGCTGAGCTGTTATCATTTCAGTTTAAACCGAGGCCATAACTCAGACATGTAAGAATGAGATGCATGGCATTTCAGTCACAGAGTGTAAGTGGATCGATCTGTCTTTCCAAATGCTCTTTCGGTCATTAAAAGCATCTTACACTTTAACGTCAGCTGAGGTAAGCCTCAGATTATTGTATTTATTGATTTATTTTTGACAGCTTCTGGTTGAGGATCCAGGGAGTGGATTTGTTTTTGTTTTGGATTTGAGTAGAAGATCTATGCAAACCCAGCAAGGTAGAACATATAACCGGTTTACATATAACCTACAACATGAAATAACTCAAGCACTGAAAGGAACCTGAACAAAGTTAAAATATAATAGTTCAGATTCAGATCTCTTGAAATTTGTCCTCTTTGTGCCATACTCCAGGGACAAATAATATGACAAATACGAACAAGAAAGAGCATTAAAAACAATAATGTACTGGATGTAAGTGTATATATATACACACTATAAGTATATATATATGCAGACTCACAATGTTTCAGTTTCCAGCTGAAATGAGTTTTTATGACATTGCCTCTACCTCAGAGCTGTCAGGGACAGAACACCACAACCTGTGCCACAGCGTACTGTGATAACATAAAAGCACACAGACGCCAGTTCAACAGACACACTTTTCCCCTGACTCTCTAAACCACAGTACTCAAATTACCCAGAGTGCACCACAGTAGCCCCTAGCACTGACAGCTATGGCTCTGTTCACCCGATACCGCAGCCCGCTGAACAAAAACTGGAGTGTAATAATATGGAATAATTATAAAGGAGGTTTTACAGTGACATGGGTCTGCCTGTGTGATCTGATGTATGACTGAGGGAATCTTTGTGACCGACTCAAAGGGTCCCTGTATGACAGGTCAGCTGCACTGATGAAACATGTTAAGAGACAAGCACACACCCTCACACTCGCACGCACAAACATGCACAAACACAAGCGTACACACGCACATACATGCATGCGTGCACACACATACATACACATACGTACATGCGTACACACAAACACACACACACACATACACATACACACACGCATGCACACTCACATACACATACACACGCACGCACACATACATACATACATGCACTCAAGCAAAAAAGAGAAGAAAATCCATGTTTGCATGAGTGCAACTAGTATGCATATGAGAGAGTGTGTGTGTGAGAGAGAGAGAGAGAGAGAGAGAGAGAGAGAGAGGCACACAGGATTCAGCTCACAAAAAAAATATTCTTAAAAAATATACAGCTACTCAGCCTAAATCATTTTCTGTTTTTACTTTGAAGTGCTTTGTCAGAATCCCAGGTTAATCTCAGTCTATCCTGGTCTATTAATGTACAACATCACACAGCAGGCACACCTAACAGAGGTCATCCAACCCCAAAATTCTACACAAATTATTTATCATTCTGGCCACAGTCCCTTCCGCCTACCACTAGGTGTCACTGTAGAGCAATGGCTAAAGTAAATACACTAATCAGCTAAATAAAGGAAAGGAGAGAAGAAAAGAGTACAGGAGAGTAGAGTAGTAGTGTAGAGGAGAGGGAAGAAGATGAGAGGAGAGAAGAGGGAAGGAGACAGGAGGGGGGAGGAGAGGGGAGGAGTAGAGGAGAGGAGAGGAGTTCCCCTGGTCCTATCAAGAGCACAAAGACTATCCTGTGTGATGGCGGTGTGCTAAAACCGCTGGGCTCATTGGCATGCAGGCCGGGGAGAGAGGCATTCAGCTTCCCCGCATTAGTTAATTAAGCACGACTGGCAGCCTGTGGGCCCCCCCCAACCCCACCGACCCCCAGCCCTCCTGGCCAAGAGATGGCTGCCAGTAGACAGAATGAGTATTGGGGTGCTCACACGCTACCCCCACCCCTCTCCTCCGCCAGCTAACTGTGACAACAGAACCGCCATTGCAGCTTCTGCGCTTCTACAGGTACCGGCCATTCTGGCTCCTGCTCTCCTACAGGATGGCTATTGAGGCTCCTGCAATGTAAGCCTGCTGCACTGTGAGAACCTTTCTGAGCCCAGCACTCACTTAGTAACCAAAAGTATCTTCTGTGATACAGAATGTAGCCAAACATATGTTCAGAATTATTCAAAATTAAAATGTGTTAAAAAATGTTTTTACATTTTAACACAAGGGAAAGCAACTGCTCGTACACTAATAGCAACTAATCCCTCCACAACATCAGGAGAAGGCCATCATGGTACATACAATACAATACAAAACAATCATTTAGCAGACGCTTTTATCCAAAGCGAATTACAGAAAGTGCATTCAGCTCAAGTAGATGAACAACCACTTGATGCTAGAATGTTCAAGCACATAATTAAGTAAGCAGCATAAACAACAAGTGCCAATTAGAAGGAAATGAACAATAAGTGTAACAATATATTTTAATTTACTATTTTAATATAGGGATGGGTGGTGCTGTCTAAAGAGGTGAGGTTTTAGCCTGCAGTGGAAGACAGGCAGTTATTTGGCTGTCCTGATGTCAGTGGGGAGTTCATTCCTCCATCGTGCTGCCAGGACAGAGCTGCCATTGGTCACTCGGCATGAGGGAGTAACCAATTGCCTAGATGCAACAGAGCGCAGTGGTTGGGCTGGGGTGTAGGCTTTGGCCATGGCCGAGAGGTAGGAAGGGGCTGTTCCATTCACAGCCTGGTAGGCCTTAAATCTGATGTGAACGGCTCCGGGGAGCCAGTTAAGGGTGCAGAGGAGTGGGGTGGTGTGGACTGGGCTCAGCCTTAGAGATAGGGTGAGGAGACCAGTGATCCGGGAGGATCTCAGAGCAGAGACGTTGCTCCTCCGCATTGAGAGGAGTCAGTTGAGGTGGTTCGGGCATCTGGTAAGGATGCTTCCTGGGCGCCTCCCTCTGGAGGTGTACTGGGCACGGCCAACTGGGAGGAGACCCCGGGGCAGACCCAGGAGCCGCTGGAGGGATTATATCACTCAGTTGGCCTGGGAACGCCTTGGAATCCCCTGGGAAGAGCTGGAGGAAGTTGCTGGGGAAAAGGCCGGCTTGGCTGCTTTGCTGAGACTGTTGCCTCAGCGACCCGGACCCGGATAAGCGGCAAAAAAATGGATGGATAGATGGTTTGAAAATGTCAGACCCAAGGCCACAGAGATGAAGATGAGCCAGCAGGGGTGGAGGGACACTGTGGGCCTGACCTGTGACACCTGCAGCACAAACAGGTCAGCGGAGGAAATAAGGGGGCTTGCAGACCACCAGCAGAGTGTCGATCCCAGTCTCACCTCCTGTACTGGAGGATTCTCCAATACCACAAGACAATGTGTGTGTGTGTGTGTGTGTGTGTGCATGTGTGAATGTGTGTGTGAGTGTGTGTGTGTGTGTGTGTGTGTGTGTGTGTATGTGCGTGTGTGTGAGTGTGTATGTGTATATGTGTGTGTGTGTATATGTGTGTGTGTGTGTGTGTGTGTGTGTGTGTGTGCGAGTGTGATAGTATCAGTGTGTGTGTGTGTGTATGTAAAAGGTTCAGTAGTTTAACTTTAAATCCTACATTATCTTTCATTGGGCTGCAATTAATGAAGCATTGTACTTCACCTGTAATCCACCAATCACAGAGCTCTACCAGGAATCTACCGACTCAGAGCACTCTACCCACAATCCATCAATCAGAGCATTGTACCCACAATCCACCTAATCAGAGCACTCTACCCACAATCCATCCAATCTGAGCAGTCGACCCACAATCCACCCAATCAGAGCACTCTACCCACAATCCACCCAATCAGAGCACTCTGACCACAATCCACCCAATCAGAATACTCTATCCACAATCCACCCAACCAGAGCACTACCCACAATCCACCAATCATGGAGCTCTCATAATTAGTGGGCATTTTGCACTAGTGGGTTTACAAAAGGGTCAGTTTCTCTAAGTTTGTTGGACGGGTGAGAGATTTGCGTTGTTCCAGAAAGCTTACAGATTTACAGAAAGCTCCATTTAGCATGAGACCTGAGGAACAGCAGCTGTAGCCTGATCTCACATGGCAGAACTAAAGAGAGGGGAGGAGAGATAGAGAGATACTACATTAATCTAAGAATTATGCACAGACCCCAATCTTTTCCCTCTCTTCTTTGCATGTTCATCATAAAAATAAAGCAACCGCCCCCCAGTGATACACCGCCACACCCAGTCTCCCCCTGAGTTTCACCTATGATGGACACTGACACACCTGTAATTGTGTCACACTTCAGAGGATAAACTCAGTGGCATCACGCTCATAATTTCCTGTGCAGGGTCATTACTGTACGTATCCTCTCTGGGCTGGGGAGGAGAGGGGTATTGTGAAATGTTTTACTCATACAACTCATAGAACTACTCGCGCTCATGGCACAACTTCCCCTGTAACCCCGTGTTCTGAGCGGCTCCAATCCCAGGGGAACTCCGTCCCACATCCCCTGGGACATCAAATGTGAACGGAATAAACTACTGTTCTTTATCAATGAGGAGTATGTCATCCTTTTACAATACATGGTCAAACTTCCTAACAGATGGGTTGCTGGGTGGCTCACCCCAGTCTGCATCCTGTTAAGGCACTGTTCAAGTGTGTGGATAAGCCCCATGGTCTGCATCCTGTTAAGGCACTGTTCTGATTCGCTGTGTGAAATGGATGAGCCCAGGTTTTAAGAGGTTGTGTAGAATAATTGCTTAGGTTTTAATGGTCATTTTAGGTCTGAATGGGTTAAGGCACTGTTCAAGTGTGTGGATGAGCCCCATGGTCTGCTTGCACTGTTTTCCCATGTTTCTAAAATAAATCTCTTAGGGGCGTACAAAAATGTACAATTACTGCTCCTTTTGCATTAGTGGTGTACAAAATGGTCACTTTCTCTAAGTCTGTAGGGGACGGTGAAAGATATGTCTCCAGTACAGAAAGCCCCAGAAAAGAAGCAGTGGCTGAAATCAATGATCTCTTCAGTGAAAGGGGGCAGGGCAGAGAGAATCTTACCTTGCGAAAGAGGAACATGTTTCCGTAGAACGGCATTGGCTTTGGGTGCCTGATGCCGTACCGCCTCAAGATGGAGTAGGGGAAGATGGAGTACCTAGAGAGAGAGATAGACCGAAAGAGGGAGAGAGAGAGGGAGGGAGGAAAGAGAGAGGGAAAGAGAGAGAGAAAGACACATGACTTCTATGTCCCCTTTATTTAGACATTGTGAAAGGTTTGCATTAATATCTTACAAAGCCTTAACCATTACCTTATAGTGCACAATTATGTTTCAAAAAGAGAAAATAACGTAAAAACAAACAGCTAAATGAGAGAGAGGAAGCTATGAAATGAGAGGAAGAGGTAGAGAGCAAGAGATCTCTCTTTCTTTCTCTCTCTCTTTCTCTTGGTAGAGAGAGAGAAAGACAGAGACAGTGAATGTGGAATGAAAGAGAGCAGGATAAAACCAGCACAGGAGAAACTTAGTCTCACGGATATGCTGTCTAAGCACAGCACCACACACCAACACACAACATTGTGACACTTGCAGGATTTATTTGTACTGGGGAATGTAAAAATTTCCACTGTACAAAAAAGAAAAGGAATGCATTATTCATCGTTAGCATTTCTGCTGACACGCAGGTCTTTTAATACCACTTCAGCACAAGACTTTACGGCTCTCTGTGGGATACGACAGCGCTTTATTCAGTCATGTCGTCTGTCCCTTTCTCTAAGCTTCTTGCAGAATCTCTGGGAAAAAAAGGAAAATACAAGGTAGTGGTAGAAAATACACTTCTACCTCTCAACCAGCTGGCGTTTGGTCACAGACAGGATTTAGGTTTATATCTATGGATGCTGGTTCGACTCCCAAGCGAGCAGCTGTTCCCTTCAGAAAACGAGTTTAAATCACGATAAGAAAGGTCACAGGATCAAAATAAGCTTGAGGCACAACATGGCACGGTAGTGCAAGGTTAGGACTTATAAGAAACTAGAGTGCTTGCCCAGTGTTTCTGTACAAAGAAGTTGGCCGTAATCACATGACACAAAAGAGTGAGCCTGTGCGATCTACTCTCTTTGCCCCCATGCCCCCCCCACCAAAAAAGGTGAGCCAGTTACACCTGCCCTGTGCCACCGTACTCATCCGAAACACGCCTAGCATTTCAGGACCATATTAACTGTCACGTATAATTCACCCTTGGTCCTGACAAAAACGCCAGATACAAGTCTTGTTCTGACACGTCCTCAATTATGAAAGTAGGCATCATGACAACAGATAGGCCCTAATGGAGAATTCAGCATGAATTATAGCCCCAAATTTCTGTTTTTATTTTCGAGGGGAGCGGACACGTCCATATATAGCCGTAGTTCTCATGCCAGCGCCGCTAAACGCCAAACAATCACCCTCCGCCGCGGTGCACGAACATGTGGACAGTCACTGAGACCGTTTTAGTCTGCGGGCCGGACTGCGATGTACTTCCTGCAGATTTCCTGTCTGAAATCCAAGAGGCCTTTCACATCTACTTAAAATAAGAGCAGCAAAACCTGCGTCCTCCTTAATGATACATCACAGGCATTTAGCCGACACTCTCATCTGGAGCGGCTTACACAGTTTTCCATTTCTTTACATAATATCCAGCCGTACACATGGATTGTAAACTGAAGCAATTCAAGTTAAGTACCTTGCTCAAAGGTGCGAAGGCAGTGCCCAACCTGGTAATCGAACATTTCCGTTATAAGCACAGTTCCCTAACCATTATACTGCACTGGCTTTAAAGCCCTTTTAAAAAGAATTTTCATAAACATGCTTTTAAAAATATATATATATACATTTCATATTTTATGATTTTCTCCCAATTTGATGGCCAATTGTACCCTCTTTTAAGGCCCTCCGAGACGGAACTTGCCAATCCGTCAACTGCAACTTAAGTACGCACACAGGCACTTTTGCACGCGGCAAGCTCTTGCTGGCTTCCCTCCCTCCTTCCCCTGGGGGCAGACAGGCAATCGCAGCTCCCGAACAGGACTCCCAGCCAGAGCTGGACTGGCGCAGGTTCATGGCTAGATAGTAACCCTAACTCTAACCCTAAACCTAAACCTAAACCTAAACCTAAACCTAAACCTAAACCTAACCCTAACCCTAAACCTAACCCTAACCCTAACCCTAAGTGTAAGCCAGCTGGAACGAGGGTTGGACACTTTCCGTCGTTACTATGGGGACTCAGTCAAATCTCGTCAGAGTTGGGCAAAATAGTCCCTGGCGCGGCCAGGAATTGAACCCAGACTGCAGTGGGCGACCTGCATTTAGACGCTTTAGCAGTTGCGCCATCCAGGGGCCCATAAACTTGTGTTTAACCGTGTGAAACCCTTTGCTCCTGATTACTTCCTTAGTCTTCATTTTTGTCACCATTTCATCTGTGCCTTTTTGCCTTGTATACATGCTTTTGTAATCGTATAGTTTCGCTCTGTTTTAATGTCTGCAAATAAAGTTATTATTACATGTGTAGATACCGCACTGGAACTTTTTCTTCTGTCAGTCATAGACTGGGCATTACACATGGTATACTGCCCCCACAATTTATGTCAGTGTTGTTGCTTGCGTAACGTTTATTCTTGAGGACGTGCACAAGCTCCGCACCAAACGACCACAGGACCGTGTGGCGGTCATTTTACATACGCGTATTTAAAGTGAAGTATATTTAGGCCTTTAGAGGGCTAGGTAAACGGCAGTAAATACAAAGCCATTCTGAGTAATCACCTTCATCCTATGGTGAAAAAACCCAGAGAAGTCTTTCTGAGCATTGGGGATAACGGTTTTTAAAATGAAAACAGTGGATGGAACCTGTTTTATCCTCAAAGGTACCTGGTTTGCTCTGCAATGCTGCGACTTGTAGTCATCTTTGGTATTGACAGACAGACAGGCGCAGGTGCACTTCTGTTCAATTAAATTAGAACAGAAACCGTGTAACTGCAAATGTACCATATTTCTAGTTAAATTGACAAGGCCATCGCTTGTGAAGAGACAGTTCTTCTGCTTACAGTAATGTATAAAGAAATGAATGGGAAAACCTCAATCAAATTCAAATGTGCAGATTTTTAACAAAGAAAGAAAGAAAGAAAAGAAAAGAAAAGGAAAAACAAAACAAAAAAAGAATCTGAAACTGTGGAAGCGTGCACATTTCTGTGCGCTGTGGTGCAGGAGTGGGGATGGGGGGGGGGAAGACAGCGCAGTGCAGGGGGTGACAGGGGGGTATCTGGGGCCTCTGGGGTGTTTGTGACGATGTTTTCGTCTCATGAATAATCCAGTGTGGCAGGCGCCGGGTGACCCGCTAGTGTCCGGGCAGGAAGCGCAGCACAACGCGAGTGGGGCTCTCACAACTACCGCTAATAGAATCGACTCTCTCAGGGTACGGCCGTAAAATATTAATTTTTGCTTTGCCACCACAACCCCCCTGTTCCCCCAGGACACTTATCTGTGTTAAAAGGGGTGGGTTGCTGTGCTGCTGTTTTCCGTATTAATTACTAATTTAAGACCCAATCTGCACATATGGGACTGTGACCATAACTTACTTAAACAATGGGCATGTCTTATTTCCTGGCAACAGTGAATACACGTCTGTACACACTCAGACACAAACATACATGCATACACAATAGCAATCAATGGCAGGCTCTTCCCCTCGAAGATCCGCCTCTCTCAGGGGTACTACCAGACAGAGTACACCGTAACATCACCCCACAGACCAGACAGAATAGAGAACGGGCCAGGACAGGGAAAAATCACTCTGCTATTCACCATAAACTCAGAGAAGAGAGCTCATTCCCTCCCCACTGGCAGCTGCGCAGTCAGTTCGCGGACAAAAACACCCATCTGCGCAGACAAGGGAAGCCCGCCCCTCAGGGATTTACCAGGCTGCTATTGGACAAATTCTTTGCCCTCAACGTTGCTCACCGTTTCACAAAGACCTCACAGACATGTTCGCTCCAGTCTCCAGAAGCAGTGAGTGACGTATTTAAGAATCTGTGTCACGCCGTACACAGTCGCCCTCTCAGCAATCACAGTAACAGCGTTCTGATAAACAAAACATTCTCCACAGAGTGTCGGCTTCTGGCAAGAGGGCAACGGGCCACCCCTATCTGTGCTCCAGAGACGGGCCCCTCCTATCTGTGCTTCAGAGACATCTGTGAGCGAGACTCCGAGGCTCTCGACATGGATGGTGACCGCAATTAATGGAAACAGGAACTGCATTGCGTCTCACCTCACGGGAGGAGAAGAGAAACAACAGACACCGGGCAGAGGATAAGAGTGCAAGAGAGAGAGAGAGAGAGGAGAAGAGAGGCCGAAGGAAAAGACTCCAACGCACAAACAGCCTGGAGAAAGTGTCGGTGTGTGGCCAGGGTAACAGGAAGGGGAGGAGTTGGGTGGTCTGTTCACTTCCTGCCTGCTAAAACAGCCTGGAGAAAGTCTCAGTGTGTGACCAGGGAAACGAGGCCCATAATTCCCGTGTCAGACTTCTCAGCCTAAGCAGATGCTGTCTCAAGGATCGAAGGACATCTGCTAGGTGCTCTTCCATGGCCTCCCGAGACCAAAGGGTGCCTGCGATTACGTAACGGATAAAAGCCGCACCACATTGGTACATTACCGAGTCGTAAGCACTGAGCACAAAGCACGCAAATTAACCAACGTGTGTGTGTGTGTGTCTCTTAAAAATAAGCAAATAAAGAATGCTTTTATTTACACACACACCAGGAGCATGCTGTCCCTTGGGACCAGGTGCACTCTGTTCTATTAATACACAGAGGTTCCATGCCCGGAAGGTGGGGGGGGGGTTATTCAAACACACAGATAACCCCGCCTCTCCACCGCGACTGCCCTGGGCCTCAGTCTGCTATAGAAACACAGGAGCCGCTGGGGCTCATGCTGTTAAGGCACTGTTCTAGTGTGTGGATGAGCCCCACGCTCTGCATCCTGTTATGGCACTGTTCTAGTGTGTGGATGAGCCCCACGGTCTGCATCCTGTTATGGCACTGTTCTAGTGTGTGGATGAGCCCCATGGCCTGCATCCTGTTAAGGCACTGTTCTACTGTGTGTGGATGAGCCCCACGGTCTGCATCCTGTTAAGGCACTGTTCTAGTGTGTGGATGAGCCCCACGGCCTGCATCCTGTTAAGGCACTGTTCTAGTGTGTGGATGAGCCCCACGGCCTGCATCCTGTTAAGGCACTGTTCTAGTGTGTGGATGAGCCCCACGCTCTGCATCCTGTTAAGGCACTGTTCTAGTGTGTGGATGAGCCCCACGGTCTGCATCCTGTTATGGCACTGTTCTAGTGTGTGGATGAGCCCCACGGTCTGCATCCTGTTAAGACACTGTTCTAGTGTGTGGATGAGCCCCACGGTCTGCATCCTGTTATGGCACTGTTCTAGTGTGTGGATGAGCCCCACGGTCTGCATCCTGTTATGGACACTGTTCTAGTGTGTGGATGAGCCCCACGGTCTGCATCCTGTTATGGCACTGTTCTAGTGTGTGTTCTCTCGCAGCAATGAGTACAAACACACACAAATTGGGCGAGAAAAAAAACACAGCTGTGGGCAAGAGTCTGGGGTCAAGTTTCTGAAGAAGAATTTAAAAAAAGGTAAATGCACACTCTGCCCCACCTGTGTGCGACTGTCCAGGTGAGCAGATACCTGCCATGATCACAAACACACTGCAGCTCTGCTTCAATGTTTCCAGCCAAATGTGGCAGATGTGCGGTGGAGAGGTGGGGTTATCGCTTCACGCTTACTGCTCAAATTCCCAGCTTTCAATCTCCCAGGTGTGGCCCCCCTCCCAGCTCTGCTCACAGCTGGTCACACAGGCTGTGATGGGAACTGCGTTTCTGCCGAATGTCAGACCGCTATGGTTAACTTTAGCATTACTGAGGCTGGAGACAGTCTATTCAGCGTCAGAGAGGAGACGATGTGGTTTTGAAGGCCGTGCCCTTCTGACATTTAATCTGCGTTCAGACGGCAGTGTCCCGTCACCTTGTGATGTCGGCGTTCGAGGGCTCAGGTGTCCGTCCATCCAGTGGGTGCTCTTCAGACTCTGTCTGTGTATCTGGGACAGGAGGTGGTGGTTTTAACAGGTAACAATATTGAGTGATTGGCATGGGGGAAACTGGAGAGTGGCTGGAAGGAGGATGGGGTGGTGTGGTGTGATTTGATTGGTTTGACGCGCATACCAGCAAAGGACACCAGACTGTCGAACAGTCAACGGACAAGCGGCCCGAGACAGCCAGCCCGGCATTATTGGCGTGAAGCCCTGTGTGATCCCAGCACGTGTTCACCAAAGCGTGCACTGATTTAGAATAGGCTGTTGTTTTTGATGCATTGGCTGGTGGGGAAAAATTATCTTGTTTGATATGGGGGACTGGAGCGAAGGTCAGCTGCTTCCCTGATTCTCAGCCCATTAATGACCCTGAGAGGCACCGCAAGACATCGGGAGACACCATAAGACATGCGAGGCAGCATGAGACACTCAAGGCACCAGGAGACACGTGAGGCTCATCGAACAGACAGCTGCAGAAGCAAGGCCAAGGCAGATTCACTATGACCTCTGACCTTTGCACCAGGGTTCCAATGTGACTCTATGCAACTAGATACTTGGAGGACTTGGAGAAGGGGGAGTTCTGCACTCCCTAGGATCTAGGAATGGTCTCCCAACACTCTTCCTGTCTATCTATATCTGATAGACAGGAAGAGTGTCTGTCTCTTCCTATATCTTGGAAGCCATGTCTAAAAGCACACCTCTCAAAGGGTGATGGATGCTTGGTGATTTCATTTAAAAAAATTCCCCCAGGAGACGATCTCTGTGTGCACAATGCTTTTTGCATTCTGACTTGATCTCTGTGTGCACGATGCTTTTTGCGTTCGGACTTGATGAGTAAACAGACTTTCTAAATGTTCTGCTCTGTGCTTGGTTTGTGTCCCAGACATTAGCACTCTTCTCTAAGGGCCTCAAAGCCTGATAACATTACAATAATGTGGGGTGAAGTGGGGGCATTGAGTAACAATTCCAATTATGCAACACTAGACCAAGATGAGATGAAAACTGTGCACAATGCTGGAAGTGTAGCATGGCCTTAAACACAGCCACATGGACGGAAGGAGGGGTTGGGCTATACAGAAAGCTGCATAACTTCCGGGACAAAACTCAATTTCGAAGCGATTAATTTTCAATTAGATGAAAATTATCCTTCATCATATTGAAGAAAGTAGCAATTAAAACAATGAACAAATGCTTGGGGGCTGTTCTTTGAATTACTTTGAATTGAGCATTCACCGTAAAAGTAAAACGCCCAAATTAATATTGAACTACAACTCCCAAGAGAGCGCAATGTTTCATGGCAACTGGTGGTACTTCCAGTTTAATTTCATACTTTTTATGCTGATCGCCCGATTCCTGAATAAAAGCGTTCGCTTATCAGCGAATAATTCAAGGAACATTGTCTCATTGGAAATTGGAATGCCGCTTCATCCCAGAAATTCTTGTTACTAAGCGCTGTTGATAAGGAAGTGCCAGCTTGGCTTTCCCAGCGTATTGTGCAGACAAATTGGAAAGGGTGTGCACTTCACGTTTGTCCAATCGGGGCTCAATGATGGTCAG
Source organism: Aldrovandia affinis (assembly GCA_029706075.1). NCBI lineage: Eukaryota > Metazoa > Chordata > Actinopteri > Notacanthiformes > Halosauridae > Aldrovandia > Aldrovandia affinis. Next base: position 4,147,487 of record JAINUG010000071.1, read on the forward strand.
GTGAAGAAGCTCATGGGATTTGCACAAGTGGCCAGTAGGTAGCACCCTACTCCCTGATCAGAGCACAGGGAGGTTCTGTACTACAATGAGGCAGTCTGGCCCCCTCAGAGAGTTCAACACAAGTTCAGCTCAGTGGACAATGGAGATTGTAACAAAAATAATAAGGGAAGGTTTAGCTCAGGAGAAAGGATTCCTCTGTTTAGACTGAATAGAATTACTACTCTTTCTGTCAGGGGAGACCCGTCACCAGAACAGAACATACTTTATGTCCAAGAAACCCAGAGGATCACTGTCAGCTGAGAACTACTGTGATGTCATCGTATTATTCCAGTACATCACTGTCAGCTGAGAACTATTGTGATGTCATCGTATTTCTCCACTACCTCACTATCAAACTAAGAACTACTATAACATCATCATCACTCCACTTGACTGAGTAACCACTGTTACTCCAGAACAGAGTGTTTTTTTGTTTGTTTTTTTAAACATGTGGCACGCTTCCATCTGAAGCCCTGCCAGAAACAAATGCACTTTTTCATTGCAAAATCTTTGTCTGCTATCTCTCAGATCCTCTGAATCTGGTGCGCCCCCCATGCTAGCTGGTTTCATCCTCGGATAATAAATCTTCATTTGTGGCGTGACAGTGTAAGAGGAGCTTACATAACTGCCTTCTTTTGAGCTGATTCATGTGAACGGAGGCCCAACAGATAGGAATTGATTTGCTGGGAACAACAGGGTGAGTGTGAAAACTTGGATAAGGGACGACGCTCTGCAATGCATGGGAAAAAATTGAGGAATGGCACAAGAGGTCCGGCTGAACGGGGAGAACATCCAGAATATTCTGTCAGGAGAGGAGTGCTCTCCAGAGCTCCAGATCAACTCCATGGCAAAGTCAAGTCTGTCTATACACTCTCTGTATATGGTAGTGCTCAAAAAGCTGGAAAAACCAACATGAATATGCCACTTCATAGGGTGATTTCCGACTACGGTGTCCTGTTCTGTAGAGTTCTCAATGGCCTGTTCTTCATTAAACTACCTGCTCTATGGTCTAACGCGCCTGTATTGGCTGGTCCTTTGAGCGTGAGCTGCCTATCATGGTCGCGGCTTGAAACCCGACTGGATCAGACTGGCTCTGGTGGGGAGCCCTGATTGGGGGCGGGGTTGGCTGTCCGCCCCAAGGGGAGCAGGAGGGTGAGCCGGCACAAGTTCACTGAGAAGCACGTAAGGGTGACTCCACAACGTGGGTTGGCGAATTCCGTCTCGAAAGAAGCAGAGTTCGCTGCCCTCTGAGAATGATCTTGCCTTGTAGAGATGAGCGGCAAATTTGTGTGGGGAGGGCAAATGAAGATTGAAAATTGCAGTCAATTGATTTAGAGTTTCTCGCCTGTTTAGCCTTGAACCTTGAGCTAATGAACAGACATCACGATCCGGAGCATGAGCTTCCGACAACAGTTTGCTTTTGTTGATGATGTCTATTCCTCAGAGTTCCCTGCCAACATCACCTTAGACACGTGAAACATCAGCAAGTTGAGCGGTCTTTATCACTGAAGCCCCTGCCAAATATGCCCCAACAATCTCCCCTCTTTCAAAGTCACTGAGGTCTTGTCTTCTAGCTATGCTAAGCCATAATTATAAGCAACCAGGCCTGCCCAGCATTTTTGTACATGACCCTGAGCATGCTGGGGTGTTAATTGCTTAAATATCTCAGGAACAACATCTGTGTGGAAGCACCTGCTTTCAATATACGATGTGTCCCTCATCTGCCAAAACGTTTCCACCTTTTTGGCCACCAGCTTTAGCAGTATTCCCAAACACTGTTCCCACCTTGGGCATCAATCTATCACAATATCACCAGAACATCTATGCAACAAAAACAGAACAGAGACCTTCAAATTCTGCATGTATCACCACAGTGAGTACCTGGGTTCATATGATAAATTGAAATGTTGAAATGTTTGCATGTTGCCAATGTACATATTTTCGTTTATATTTGTAAAATGAGTTGGGACCAAAAAGCAAAGTTGTTAATCCACAGCAGTTATATCAACCAGTGTCAAGGCAACACCAGAACAATCGAGGATAATTTTCCGCGAAAACTCTAGCAATTCACTAACACAATTCACAATTCAAAAATGTTGATTCTGGCATCTTTCAGTGAAGAAAATACCTTATTAAAATGTGCATTACTGACCCAAAATGATTAAATTAAAACAATTTTGAATACTTGTGGTATTTGACATCGATACCAATCGCACAAAGACATTAAACCAGTGGTTCCACAGGGGTGGGCAGGGACCCACTGGTGAGTCTTGAGAGGGTTTGAAATAGGTTAATTGAAGTGGGTTTCTAGATAAATGTACGTGTATAGCTTATTTGACGTACACGCCAGTCAAATGGAACACTGCACAAGTCACATATACTGTATGTGTTGTGACATACAGCACCAGTCAAAAGTTGGAGTACACCTTCCATCTGGATTACGGTTAATTGGGCATTTCATTCTTCAGCAAGTTAACGACTCGAAACACACCTTGGAGTTGTGCAAGAACTATCTGGTGAAGGAAGAACGTGAAGAACAACACAAACTAATGACCTGGCCTGCCCAGTGTCTAGACCTCAATACTACAGAACTTGTATGGGACGAACTGGACAGAAGAGTCAATGCAAAGCAACCCACAAGTGTCTCTGGGAATTGCTACAGGAGAGCTTGGGATTTCCTGCTGAAACTTAATGGCCTGTGTTTGTGAGGCTGTTATGAAGGCAAAGGGTGGCTATTTTGAGGAATCCAAGATTCAATTTTCAATTCAATTTTCTTGAACATTGCTTTGATGTTCCTTTTGTTTATTGTTATTGTTATGTGTTTTTCATCATTTTCAAGTATTTACAGAAACAGTGTAAAACATTGTAAATTATGAGATAAACCTAGTTTCTAATAAGTGTACTCTATTGGAAATGTTTGCCTGGTACTGTATGTTAAAATAGTTTATATTTCATATTTAAACATATTTAAGGTGTGGGCCACAGAAAATGTCTCTGCTCATTAAGTGGGTGGCTCTTAAGGTTTGGGAAGCCCTGCATTTAACGATGTCATGGCTATCGCGGCCGTATCAGAGACCCCAGGCCTCAAACTGGTCACGCAATGAAAACAACGCTTCCCCCACAACAGAAAAGTGGTTTGTTTCAGCCTTGGATAGAAGTGAAGCAGAACTGACGCTATAACCCTTCCTGTTTCCCATGACAACACGCTATCTCTGGGTGACCTCCTCCCAGTCTGGGGGTTAATGATCGCTGCTAATGTGCGGTCTAAAATTAAGCGTGCACAAGTGCAGGCCCATATCTGTTAGTGTGGGTGGTGGCTCAGTAGCACGCATGTGGATGTGCTCTTCTGTCCTCGGCCTCTCTGGTTGACCTCCGCGTTCCGACTGCGGGTCATTGTCCCGGCGCTAGTGCTAATGTCCGCGATGACAGCTGGCCGCTCGCTGGAACGACCCGCTCCGTGTTCATGTTAATTATTGTGCAGGTTCTGTTGTTTCCTCGCCTAGTACAGATCGCCCTGTGACTCACCAGTACAGAAGAGCCAGGAAGAACAGCAGCAGGTACAGAGACACCGACAACCCACTGGGCTTCAGAAGATCTACCGTCAACTCCATGATCCAGACCAGCAGGAACCAGGCAAGAGCAATCCTGCACACGTACGGAGAGAGAAAAATCACTGTTAGCGACTAACACTTCACTTCACTGCAAAGGGATTAACTTTAGCGGTGGAAAAGCAAGGTTGCACTCGGAAAAGGAACAAAAAATTATAAACAGGTCAAAGGATTAGCTTCAACACCTTTTCCTAATCAGCTGATCAGCAGGTCATCCATCCCCATCTCACCTCCTTCTGCAAGGTTATCTATCTGCATCAAAGTGCAACAATAAGTTGCACAATATGCACCATCCATCAGAATCTTGAGTAGCCTTTACAACTCAGGCATGTGACCATGATCCTTTTTCTGACATACCACACAAACACGCTCTCCTGCATTCACACACACGCACGGCCACTCTCACACACACACATATATGCACGCGCTCTCTCGCTCACTCTCTCAGAAGTTAGGATGTAAAACTCTAGCCCAGCACAGGTTCAGAATCTTTATTCTTGAGCTTGTTTCCAGCATTATGGGCCCCGGAGACCTTTGCCTGCAGAAGTCTACCTGGTGGTCTGTGGGTCTCCCTCTTATGCAGACTTGAATTACACACACACTCACACACGTTCACTCATATACACACACACACATATGTTCACTCCAACACACACATTCACCCACACACACACTCACTTACTCACACATATATATGTTCACTCCCTCACACACATTCACCCACACACACAAACACAACCGGTCAAAAGTTTTAGAACACCCCCATTTTCCAGTTTTTACTGAAATGTAAGCAGTTCAAGTCCAGTGAATAACCTGAAATGGCTAATATGTCTGCTCATCTCCTACAGAATCACCTGCTTGATCCTAATCAATCTGGGTTCAAGGCAGGCCACTCCACAGAGACTGCTCTCCTTGCGGTCACTGAGGCTCTTCACGTGGCTAAGTCCCAATCCCTTAGCTCTGTCCTCCTCCTCCTCGACCTGTCAGCTGCATTCGACACCGTGGGCCACCAGATCCTGCTCTCATCTCTTGTCGAGATGGGAATCTCTGGATCTGCATTGACATGGTTTGAGCTGGTCTGCCAGGAGTATTGGAGTGATCCTGGACAACCAGCTGTGCTTCTCGGGCCACAGTGCAGCAATCACTCCCTCCACAACATCCGGAGGATCCGACCATTCCTCATCCAAGAGGCCACACAACTCCTGGTCCAGGCCCTGGTGATCTCGCGTCTGGACTACTGCAATTCCTTTCTGGCATTATTTCAGATTTTTTCTAGTTTTTCTCCCAAATTTACTGGCCTTGCCACCTGTCTCTACAAGGCAAGCAAATTTTCTGAGGGCCGTAAACTCCACATTCTGGAGACACCCTTACGTGCTTCTCAGTGAGTTCTTGCCGGCTCACTCTCTCCCCTCCCCCTGGAGCAGACAGCCAAACACTGACCCTGATCGGGACTCCCCACCAGGGCTGGTCTGGTACAGATTATTTTTTTTTTTTTAAACATAGTATCTACTTATACAGCCAGGCATTTTTAGAAGAATTTCAGATTAAGCACCTTGCTCAAGCATATACAATGGAGGTGGGAATAGAACCTGCAACCTCTTGTCAACAAGCCCAGTTCCTTAACCATGAAAGGCAAAATGAAAAAGCACTCTGCAACACCTGTTCATATTCTCTTAATTTTCAATCACACTGGGGGATCCATTAGAGCACTTGGAGCTGCATGTCCAGGAACGTGCGTCTTGCATGACAATTGCAGCATGGTTCACGAATATGTGTGGCCCGGCTAGGATTTCTTACTAATTCATTATACAGGCCAACGTATTTACACTGTGATCATGGCTGAATGTAAAGATAACACAATATTTCCATCGCTTATGTTGCTCTTTAATATGTTTTTAAAATACTTTTTTGTCTTTTTCTCCCAGTTTGGAAAGCCCAATCGTATTCTAATCCACGCTCACTGCAACCTCTGCTCTCATTTCAAAGGATCGTAGACGAGCATGTGGTATACCCCAAAACACGTGATGTTACCCACCGCTTCGTTTTCACACTGCATTTCACAATTTAAGCTGCAAAGACATGAATCTGAGGAAGACTCTTCATGTGCAACTTTATACTGGCAGACCGTGGGTTATCTATTTGTTTTTTTGTTGTTTTTTTAACATTCTGGGCCCACCACTTTTTTTTATACATACATATACATACACATATGCATATATACATACACACATATACCTATATACATGCATATACATTTTAAGTGTATTTACAGATTGTGCAGTTCTAAGCAACAGCAATTATTGTTTTGTATATATATATATCAGGAGGGCTTCTGGGGGGGAAAAGACATCACATTTCCATCTAGAACTGCACAATCTGTAAATACACTTAAAATGTATATGCATGTATATAGGTATATGTGTGTATGTATATATGTATGTATAAAAAAGAGTTGTCCCCCAAAGGGGGGTGGTGGTGGGCCCAGAATGTTAAAAAACTAAAAACAAATAGATAACCCACGGTCTGCCAGTATAAAGTTGCACATGAAGTGTCTTCCTCCGATTCATGTCTTTGCAGCTTAAATTGCAATTATTGTTTTCAGCAGGGAAGCCATCAGGTCCTGGAGCTTTGTTGTTTTGCATCTGATAAAGTGCTTTTTGAAATTCATTGGGTGTTAATGGTGTATTCAATTCATCTGCTTGTTCTTTGCTAAGTTTTGGGATGTCTATATTATTCAGGAAGGAGTCAATGTCTGTTGAATTTGGTTCATGGACAGAGGTGTATAACTTGCTATAGAATGCCAGGAAGGTGTTGTTTATGTCTTGAGGTGACTGCATGGCCCTCCCTGCTTAATTCTTTATCACAGGAATAATTGATTTATCTTTATTTCGTTTGAGCTGGTTTGCGACATGTTTTCCAGATTTGTTACTATGTTCAAAATTGTCATGCCTTAGTCTCTGTATCAGAAATTGTGTTCTTTTATTTATGATATCATTTCATTGAAATGTGGCTTTTCTGAGTTCAATCTGAATTTGTTCTGTGGGATTATTAGCATAGGAGTCATTCAGTTGTTTGATTTTTTGTTCCAGATTACTTTCAAATTACCGTTCCTTTTTTTTCTTTTGTGATGAGTATGAATGATTTTCCCCCTCAGTACTACTTTGGCTGTTTCCCAGAGTAATGTGGATGAGATTTCCGGAGAATCGTTTATTTCCAAGAAGGATGCCCACTGTTTTTTAAAGAATGTGTCAAAATCAGCATCTTTAAGCAGAGATACATTGAATCTGGTTGGAGGTTGTTTGAAATGTTTAGTATTTAACTGAAAGGAGACAGGGACATGATCACTGATTATGATGGGGTGAATTATGGTATCAGATATATCAGATATAATTGAATTGCTGGTAAGAAAGAAGTCAATGCGAGAAAACAATTGGTGAAGGGGTGAGAAATATGAGTATTCCCTTGTTGATAAGTTATCTTTGAATACTACGGTTGTGACCCACACTGTGGACTGCAGTGCTGGCCCAGGGTCACATATAAGTTACTTAAGAGTGTTAACTGAAGCCTTGCTGCCAGATCGTGCACAGTGGTGTTAGGTAGGTACAACAACTGTGAGATCTAAACCAACGATCTTCCTGTAACCACAGCGCCTTATAGAACTGATCCCCATTCCAACTCAATTAATATAAATTAATGCTGAAAAACCACAAAGAATGATCAAAGCAGTTTGTGTTTTGCCTTACGTACAGTGAAAAGAAAAGACCTCTCAAGAACTGTCTGACAGCTTCCACACAGTCCTCCTCTGACCTCGTGGTTTTGATGAGAACAGTAAATTCTCCCGACTGCGAAGAGGCCATCTAATTAACACACAGAAGGCTGTCTGGGGGTGAAAGAAGGAGTGAGATCTCTCTTCTCATAAATCATTTTCTTGTCAGTAGTCTTTCTCTCGGGTTAGTGTGGGACACACCAAAGTTGTTTTGACGGCCTGGAGAAACCGTATGAGAAAAAGGGCTTTGTTAAAGGGCTATGGAAACATGATAAATGATACGGGCACCCCCCATAAGTGTCTATGATCGTGTCACCATGTTTAAATTTAAATTACACAGCTCACACATGCAGTCCCATTGGAGCATTGTGTACTTGTGTATTTGTGTACTTAACATCTCATTTCATTCACTTGTGTCTGGGGGACACAATCTGGGGGACCATACTGGCCCTGGGAACTATAGGCCTGTCAGTTTAACTGGCATCTTATGTAAAATACAAATTTTTTAACATTTTGTCTCTGATTTGCCAATTGTATCCTGTTTCTAATTCAACTATCCCTTCCCTCGTACTACGAGCTGGCCGCTGCAACCCTGGAACCAGCAGTGACAAAGGCGCCAAGCTGCCTCCTTAGATATTCGCCAAGCTGTCGACCGTAACTCCGATACACACAGAGCCACTTTGCATGCGTCAAGCTCCTGCCGGCTTCCTCCCCCCCTCCGTCTGGGGCGGACAGTCAATGGCCACTCCTGAACAGGCTACTGGCCAAAGCCAGCCTGGCGCAGCCGGGGATCAAACACCGGCCGCAGTGAGCAACTTGCACTCCAGGCGAGTGCCTTTACCGTTACACTACCCGGGGGCCCAACATTGTTCTCAAGGGGAGGTCATGCCTGACAAACCTCCTGGACTTTTTTGAGGAGGCTACAAAGTGTTTTGATTAGAACCAGGCTTATGATATTATATATTTGGATTTTCAAAAAGCATTTTTATACTATATTATTCATCTCATCTCATCTTCAGCCGCTTATTCCTAGTTAGGGTCGCGGGGGGGCTGGAGCCTATCCCAGCATGCATTGGGGCGAGAGGCAGGAATACACCCTGGACAGGCCGCCAATCCATCGCAGGGCACTACATACACCATTCACTCACACACTCATACCTACGGACAATTTAGACTCTCTAATTAGCCTAACGTGCATGTCTTTGGACTGTGGGAAGAAACCGGAGTACCCGGAGGAAACCCACGTGGATACGGGGAGAACATGCAAACTCCACACAGAAAGGCCCCCGGCCTGGATTCGAACCCGAGACCTTCTTGCTGTGAGGCGACAGTGCTATCCACTGCACCACCGTGCCGCCCTACTATATTATTATTATTTTATACTATTATATTATACTTAAGAAAGTATATTTATACTATATTATTTTTATTTTTATAAGAGGCTAATTACCTCTTGCCAGGACGTCCTTGTAAATAAGATAATTTGTTCTTAAGTGACCTGCCTGGTTAAATAAAGGTTAAATAAAATAATAAACCACACGAGAGGCTCATTGTTAAAATGAATTCAGTAGGAATTACAGGGGTTATTTCAGAGTGGGTTCATAATTGGCTGCAAGGGCAAATACAAAGAGTAACAGTTGGAGGGGTGGTATCTGACCTAGGTGCCGTTGGCAGTGGAGTTCCACAGGGATTGGTGCTGGGACCTCTGCTCTTCCTTATTTACATACATGATCTTGATAGGGATGTTAGTAGAAATATATTAAAATTTGCAGATGATACAAAACTTGGGGGTTTAGCAAACAGTTTGGAATCGATTAAGGTAATACAAGATGACTTCAACAAAATCCAAGAATGGACAGAAACATGGCATATGACATTCAATGTTGGTAAATGTAAAGTTATGCATGTGGGAAATAAAAACATAAGACAGGAGTATTTTATGGAAGGAGAAAAATTAGTAGGTGTTCAATTTGAAAAAGAATTGTAGTTGATCAAAGCCAATATGCATCTAAGCAGTGTGCTACAGCAGTGTAATAAGGCCAACAGGATGCTGGGGTACATAGCAAAATGTATTGAGTGTAAATCAAAGGGGGTTATATTAATGTTATGTAATGCCTTTGTCAGACCTCACTTAAAGTACTGTGTGCAGTTCTGGGGACCACACTACAAGAAAGATATAGAAGCTCTAGAAAAAGTTCAAAGGGCAACTTTGGTACTTGTCAATTGGTATTTTAAAAGTCAATTTAGTAATTAAATTAAGTCATTAAAACCATATCATCCCGAAATGATATGCATTTTATTCTTCATTTATTTATTTATTTTATTTAACCAGGTTAGTCCCATTGAGATCAGAAGATATCTTGTTATGTAAACAATACCAGGAAATCAAATGGAGTATTTAATTTGAGTGATTCAATGTGCATAAGAACCAATCAGAAGTATTTATTTTGATTGTTGTGTTGATTTATAAAAACCGGAAATAATACTGAAAGAAGTGTCGAATGACAGCCAAATTAACAGGCTCTTTTTTGTGAAAGGGGAAAATCCCAAATCTATTATTATTTGTAATAATAGATAAGGCTTGTTTAAAGTGTTTGTTCTAACGGCACAATACGGACAGGTATTCACCTTAATTTATTCAAAGTGATTTGTTTTTCAATGGGGGCCTGGGACAATTAATTGAGAAACGGATTAACTCTAATTGAGAACGCAGCCCCAAATTTGACCACAGGGCAGACATTTGCATAATATTTGGCATAAGCAACTTTTTCCCGGTTGAAAAGTACAAGCATAACTAACAGCACATTTAATTGAGACATTATTTAGCAGATTAAATGTGGAGATCAAATACATAAAAGTAGGCTATTTAATTAACAATTTAATCAACCCCAATTCAACTGTAAAATGAACCTGCGTACGCGCAAGCTCACTTACCCGAGGAGGAAAAGCATGACGTTTTCGTGTTGTCCTACTAGATGGGTAATCAAATGGATCAGTTATAGAGCCTTTTAAAACCAGGATGAAGATAACGTGGCTATCTTTTTACAATATCTGTTCTATTCTGTTTGATGTTCTTTCTGTTTAAAGTATTGGGGGGAAAAGGCTACCCATATTGCAATAACCTGGGAATGGTGTTCTTTGGATTATTTGAAAAGCCTTGCAAAACACTATTGTTTGTACCATTCCCACCACTAGATCCAGGGACTGCAAATGCGCAATATAGCCTCGTGACCGGTAACATTCGCTAGTTAAGCGTTAACTTATCTAGCCTGACCTTACAAAAAGTTGGCATATGCGGGCCTAACTGTGGAATGTTTGTTAGATTAGATCAGGGTTCAAACATTCCATCTAGCCTGACCAGTACCAAAAAGTTGGCATACCAACCAAGGGGGAACTGTGAAATCAGTTGTTTGTTGCAACAAAAACCTGATACTCGGCCCACTAGATTGACATGCAATATATATACGTTTCACAAAAATGAGTGCGAAATTTGAATATAGTACATTACGTAACGTACGCAAACTGTAGGCTACTGCGTCCCGGTTCAATAAACCAAACAACTAGCTACCTATATCGTACTGGGAATACCGCCAAAGTATAAACTAAGGTTGTTGTAGCTAACTAAACTGGCAAACTAGAAGTTCTGTCATCTGTCCAGTTTGTTTTCTAGTTCACTGTTAGCTGAGCCAGTTGAATTGAGCAAGCTAGTATTGTCTACGTCTATCTTCGCGAATGAGCTAACTTTATTGCAGTGCTCGGCATAGAAACATGGAATGTGTCTTTAACATTTACTTAGCTAGGTAGCTACACCATGAAAACGCTTAATTAACTTATCAAACCAGTTGGCTAAACCGCTAAATTATAGATGCTGTTCAAGCAAGCCAGCAAGCAAAGTCACAAGATTGCACATGAAAACGTCAGGTTGATAGTGTTAACTAATGGCGGAATTAATTATTTCTTAATGCTAATTCAAAATAACTTGCAAGCTCTATTGGCAATTCAGTCAAATGGCGGTGAGCTAAATTAGATCATTTATGTTGTTTTTCCTACCTTGTTTTGATATTGGCTAACAGTCATCGCTGTTGACCCTCAATCGTCTTTGGTTTATGTAGTTCTGGTAGACTTGGAACTACACTATACGTAGGCTACGTGTCTGATGTACGTAGCTCTCTGGTTATTGTAGTTCGATCGACCTGTAGTTATGTATTGTGTACGTTAAGTGTGTGAAAGCAAGTCGGCTAAGGTGTCAAAGTTAACTTCTATTTGCATCGGTTTTCAATAAACCCGTTTCTCGTCGTTAGTTTCATTTATATGTATGTATCTATTTTAAAGAAATTACTGCTCATGGGCATTTGGGATTACCCGTTTTTTCCAAATTGTAGATACAATTACATATTCGTTTAAATTTGACCTCCAATCAAATCCGTTGCACATCCCACTGATTGTATTACTAATTACAGGTGCTATGTTTTCATGTTTTTTAATGTTTTATTCTGGATATTTACAAGAATTTATTTTTATTTTTTTGGTTTAGAAATGTACACAATGTTTACCTCCATCACTGTAAATGTATATGGATACGAATATCAGCTAAATTATATTAAGATTGTATATATTCATAGCCTATATTTAATTAATTTTATATTAATTTATTTGCTTAACTCTGAAGTTCCGTTTTTAGAGTAATTTATCACTGTTCAAAAACAGTGCCTTTGTGATTTTATTTGTCAAATACTACAATAGCCAGACTTAAACAAAGATTTGTTATGGACTGACCCACAAATTCACCGAAGTGTAATTATGTTGTACTTTACTCTTAGACAATTTGACACCAAAATTTGCCCATGCGCCTTGAGGCTAAATTAAAATGGGACATTTGCGTATACAATTAATATTTTGTTTGTTAGTATATGACGGGCTCCGAATCCGTATGCGAATACGAAACATCGTGCAGATTTGAATGTTGTGGTAAATGTGAGATTACCCGCATCTGAGATTATCCGATTCTGCTCCATTCGTTCTGTGAAAATCCAATGTCGTCATAGGAGTTTGATACAGGCCAGATATATCACACACAGACTCATTCAACCAAATACACATTCAATTGACGGTCCTGTTGATTTAAACACTGCATGTTGGGTGATCCTGTTTCAATAGGTTGAATCGAAATATTGGAATTAGGCCTATGTTTTTTAAATTATTTATTTATTTTTAAATCCAATGTTTTATGTTCATTAAAACAATTGACGAATTGGATTGAGCAGGATTGGATATTAGTGCACATTGCTTGAAAGGTGGAAGATTACAGTTACAGTATTTATGTGCTAGCTATATTCTGCAGATTATGCCCTTATATGTCCGTTAAATTTAACTCCAATTTTCTTTATCTAATTACCCTCTCAACGCATCTTCTAATTCTTTATTTGGGATTTGAATACCGTATCATACTGTAAATTAATGCTTTACTTACCATCCATTTATTTGTTTATTTTCCTGATTGTCCTGATACATTTCGACAATTCATGATTTGGGGGGAAATAAACACATGCTTGTTTGTTTTCAGTTCATTACCCAAATTGATAGCTATATTTCACCTCAGTATGTGTTGTTTATTTATTGATTTCCCACCGAAAATACAGACGTGATTGTGAATGGTTGTCTGACATGATAAAGTAATTACACGGCCTGCCATGCCAGCCAACATCTATGGATTTCTCTGGTCCCCCTGAGTCACCATCGATTCGATAGTCATTTGATTGTCTCAAAACTCCCTACGGTGTCTCCATTGCAACTTTTGCAGGGACTCTACAGACATGTTGGCTGTTAGCTGAAGCAAAACTGGTATTTGGCTCAACTTTTGAGCCAAAAAACAATTCAAGATCGGCGGGGTTTAGTTGCAGAATAACTCCACTGGCATTCCTCCCGGGCACCGGTCACCGAAAAGGACTCGTGAATGAGAATTTCGAATCTTTTTATGACTGATGAACCAGACTGGTAATGCAGGAGGCAGCGACTGTGTCACTGGCTCAAGATGGCAGATTTTTACTGAGTTCTGAGCTGAAATTTCGCTGTTTCTTTTGCCATGTCTAGCAGAGGTCCTTGCACCGATGGCCCCCGTATACGAAGGTAAGAGCCCAGAAAACCAGGGCTTTTCTTCAATTCATTATCTCGTACGTGTTATTGCATTATACGGTTATAGCTCGCGAGCTACCGGACCCTAAGGTTTTGCACATCCATCTTTGTGCATCGAGTAGTAACTAATGTATGTTGCTGTGATTTGTTTTCATTTTGCTCTTACGTTATCCATGGGCTAGATATTTATTTATGCGGCGACCGTTTTGCGTTCGCGTTAATCCCCTTTAGCACGTATTTGTCCAAGTAGGACTAGTGATAGATTATGTAGCCAGCGTTCGATATCTACATAGACAGTAATTGGTTAGTGGTCGCTGGCTACTCAAACCCCCCTTTTTTGTAAAACTACTGTGTGTGAAATCGTCTATTTGTATGCAAATGCAATTGTATTAAAGCAAACCGGAGCATCGCAGTCTCATTGTTGTATCGGGTAATTGTAGTTCGTAAAGGGGATGAGGGCGAGAGCGAAGTGCACGGCTCAGACATCCACAGTCATCAGCCCTATTTCTACTGGCATATTTATTTATAGCGGCATCATTTTTTGTTTTAAATACAGTGATTGGTGATTGATAACATCGTATCTATGTAAAAAAATAAAAATAAAATAATCTTTGTCTGATATATTCTTCACTTAGAACTAATGTGAGCAGTGTAGTATTTTTACTGCTGCATTGTGACTGGCTTATCCAGTTAATTGCGAAATGCGATTCGGCATATTTCAGAATACGTTACAAAAATGCTAATGCAACAAGATATTTGCTACTTTGCACGACTGCCCAGATTGACAGTATTGCAAATGAACACTTTAAGGTTACCGTTCCTAAACCAGTGTTTGCAGTCAGATCAGTTCTTGACTAAAATGGGAGAATACATTGTAGTGATTTTGCGTGTAGTGTAGTGAATGAAGGCAAAGTTGATTCATGTTGGTATTTATCTTATTTGGAACTACTGTTATATGCAGTTCCAGTACTGGAGCTATATTCATAGCAAAAGAACGGACTAAATTGTCCATTAAATGGTATTTTTAAAAATACCTATAGCGACACTATTTTTGGAGCGACCGACCTAATGCAGTCTATCACTTGAAACGTAAGCGCGACCTGCAGTGTGGAGCACAATGTACGATAACATGGCAGGCAATATTGATGATGGAAATTGAAAAAAGTCGTTATTATTCACGAGGAACAGATTTAATACGGTATCGATTGCTGCAATTACATTGTACGATACAATGTGTCTCTGTTTTATTGGCCCCCCTTGCCTCCTCTGCCGGCGAAATAAGGAACTGCAGCTCAAATAAAGCTTCGGAGCGAAACTGGGAGATACTGGAGATACTGTACTTTTATTCTGATTGACACACGATATCGCCAAGAATGCATTCAGAGATGGATGCTCACTATCTCTCGCTCAAACTCCCGAAACCATTGAATCAAGTAAACTGAAGTCTCAATCACTTAATTCTCGGCGTTTTTGATTCTCTTTAATATAGGCTACCGATAAATCAAATAGACTCGTCTTTCCGAGGGATACTCCTGTTCAGCCATCTATCGATCGGAACTCGATCAAGTCCTGAAACAAAGCGTTTCTTTATTAATGCTATTTGAGATTTCTCTGCAAAGTTGACATTTCTCTCAAAGATAACGCAAACTCACACATTACTCAAAATAACCATCAAATAACATGTATATATTAAATTCAGGCACAATTTAAGTTGCGTAATTCTCGATAGTTATCGTGACAGTGACGGGTTTAGATAATTTGGATGTCACATTTGAGTCAGACTGGCGCCGATCACCAGGTGGTCCCTGTCAAGCTGCCCTGCCTAATGGAAATGCGGCATTGTGCAAACATCACACCACCCTGCATTTTTAATAACCGTGTTATTCGGTGAATGGAGACGCAGTGCTTTTCAGATTAGACTAAACCGACACGTTACAGTTGACTGAAGAAAATAAACAAACAAAAATAACTATTTCCCCTTTTAAAAATCTCTGGCTAAGTGCTCTTACATTTTTCATAATGATTACGTTTTGTCTTCTCAATCTCCATGAAAAAAAGTTAAGATGTATATAGTGGTGAGCATATGCCAGCGGGTAACCAAGCTGTGGTTTGACGCTTTATTCGCACGGTTGTATCTACGTTTGTGGCAGCATATAAATTATATACCTATTCAACTGGTTCTGTGTGGCTCAGTCGGTAGAGCATGGCGCTGACAACGCTTAGGTTGTGGGTTCGATTCCCATTGGGACCATATATACTGAAAAAAAAGTATGCATTCAATACTGTCGCTTTGGATAAAAGCACCTGCTAACTTGCATATTGTATGCATGTGTATATGTAGCTGTACTGAACGTGAACGTGGCTTCGAGGTGTCCTGGTCTGATCAGCTCTTGCTGGTGTTGTTTTATTATGCTTCATCTTATGCTTATCTGAACATCAAATATCGTTCCAAGTTTGCACCCATGCCTTCAGAAAAAAAGAAGAGCACGCGATTTGGTGTTGATAAAACACTTTTGGCGTCTGTTTTATTAACTGGTCATTCATGGTTGATCATGATACGCTCGAATGAGCGTTACACATGGACTGCATCACCTCTTGAATCAGCGAGGTGATTAACACGTTTAATATCAAACATGGTGAAAACCAGGAATCGGGGGGCGACCGTCACTTATCTATGCATTGCAGTTTGAATCAGTCCAGGTTCTTTCTCAAATAATGTGCACTTGTGGTCCTGAGCTTTGGAAGCGCAACCTGCATCTTGGCCAAACAGTTAATCTCACTTCCAAAACTCACTCAAACCACCAAAACACTTCATACATGTCTCAAAATAAGCTCGTTCGACCATAACACTGGCAACAATTCTCACTCAGCATACATTGTCACTCATAACACACTGACCTAAAAAACCCTAACAACAGGGAGCATTACATAAATGATGAACTTTTATCTTTGAAGTTTGAATGATTTTTCACATAAATCAGTATTTCAGTATAGAATAAAAATAACACCTTTTCACTTTATTGACTGTACTAAAATATATGTAACAAGAATGAATCAGAAATGCAGCAATTTGCTTCAATATCCTTTATTTTTTCTATATCTTTGCATATAGTAATTTACTTGTGAAAAATAAAAAGTTGAAACAAAAAAAACAACAATTTCCTGAAATTCCAGGGCTGCAATAATAATCACAAAAAAACAACAACATGTATAGTATAATCACTCATAATGTACAGTACTCTGAGGGTTCTAGGTCTCCCTCTCTTCTGCATTTGGCCACAAGTTCTCATCAACATAACATCTTATGTCTTCTCTGGCGATGCATCTTGGAAAGTATCTTCTGGAATGTCAAATCCAACCCTGGCAGTCTTCAGGAGAAATGTCTCCACACCTCGCATTCATGGCATAGAGTAAGGACATCTGGTCATGTAGATGGTGGTCATACACCTTCCACCTCCACGCAGAGAAAAACTCCTCTATGGGGTTTAGGAAGGGGGAGTATGGAGGCAGGAATAGTACTAACATCCTGGGATGTGCAGCAAACCAGTCTGTGACTGCAGCAGAGTGGTGGAATGCTACATTATCCCATGCAACAACGAAGGTAGGGGAGTTTCCTACCCCTCTCTCCTCCGCTGGCACAAGTCGATTATGCAGGTCATCCAGAAAATAAACGACCTTCTCTGTATTGTAGGCGCCAATGAGTGGTTTGTGTAACAGCAAACCGTCATTGGACAGTGCTGCACACATTGTGATGTTAGATCCATCATTCTGTTTTGAATGTGTTTTTAACAGTTTTGAAAACAGTGTGTTAGCATTTGAAAAATGTGCTGCAAATATATAGTGTTTTGCGGGTGGTGGAGTATGAATGAGAAAAGAGTTCATGGATTTTGGAAAATGTGGTCATTGACTGCATTTTGTGTGAAAGCAATGAAAAATGATTCACAGTTTGGTCCACATAGACTTCTATTTCACTGACTGTGAAGAGGTTTGACAATGTGACTTCAGTTTTGACCAATGCATGTTAGCAATTGAAAAAAACTGTAATGCACATCTGGTAAGTCGCTCTGGATAAGAGCGTCTGCTAAATGCTTAAAATGTAAGAAAATGTACTAGATCGATGAACTATGACTGCGACAGCTCCGCCTCCATTCGCTAACCAACCAATCAATGATACGCAACAACTACGCGACATGTTGTTGTCGCTTTGATGTTTGTGCTAGGAGCGACATTTGATGTTTGTGCGACAGCAACACAACCAGGGCTTTGACATCAACGCAACCATCCTACATGCTCGAGGGTGTTGCAGAGCGTTGATGTTGTCAGAGCCCTGATGTTGCAGAGCCCTGGTTGTGTTGCTGTCGCTCGAGTACATAGAGGCCTTTACTCACCCTGTCACATGCTCATTACCTTTGATCAGACCCGGCCGCTGGGGTCACCGTGGGGTCACCGTTGTTCTTAAAGGAGTTCTGTAATGAAGGGGAGCTTCGAGAATGTTGACTGCAGGGATAATAAAGTCTTGTCTCTGTTCATCATTCCTTCACATCACTCCGTTTATTTATTTCATATTCTGTTCCCTGCCACTGTGCTGGAACAGGCTGCTGCATTAATGCTGCCAGAACTTTCTCATTGGGCCTGGGGCCCACAGGAGACTGCCTGCAGGACCACTACTATCACGGATAACTGGAGAAGGGAATTATGGGGTGGAGTGACATGAGGGGCTGTGCACGAAGTGAAACAGCGGCCAATCTGTGTGCCACTGTATGCGAGAGTGAGAGGCTCTCCATGAGCGCGATCTGTGGAGCTGTTTGGAGTACAGGGGGCAGGACTCTGAGGGGCCTTTGTGATGTCACAGTTCTGCCCAGACTGAACAATCAGTGGCCCTGGATTCTCTCTAGTGGCCAGGGCCAGATAACTGATTAGTCAGTCTGGATTGAACTGTGACATCACAAAGGTCCCTCAGAGTCCTCCCCCCTGTATTCCAAACCTGAACTGTAACATCACAATTCTGCCCAGACCGACCAATTAGTGACCTGGTCTTGGTTACCAGAGAGAATGCTGGGAAGTCCCGGGTCTCTCCTTTTCTCCCCTCTACTCACACTGGGGTCTGATCCCCTCAGCTTGGGGTTGTCTCCAGTCTCCCAAAACACGTATCCACAAAACACAGGGGCGGGACAGGGTGGGCCTTAACTGCCGTAAGGCCCTCAGGAATTGGGGAGATCCAGAGCAGATTAGAGATTGGAATGAGCAAGATGAAGCGTTGATTTGCACTCCGTGAGAAACCCCTGTCTCACTACTTAGACGAGCGTCACATTCAGTTTCTCTGTTATTTATCTAAATGTCCTGAGTGAAAAAGGAGAAATAATGAATAGTGATGGGTGCAGTTTTCAAATGAAACGCGATACTCCCCATGGGTCAGTTAATCATATGATTGCATCTTTTGAGAAAAATGTGGAAACAGGAATGCGAGAGGTCTCTTCGTGCTCTTATGTAAATGATTGAAATATGTAGCATGGAGTGGAAGGTCACAGAGAGTGCATGAAGCAGTTTAATGTTGTTTATTTTCATCCTGTCTAATGACTGTATTCTCTCAGGGAAACAAGAAGATTGTACTCTGTGGGAGGGGTGGTTAATGTCCTTGGGGATCACATGCACCCCCCCATTCTCACACACACGCGCACACACACACACACACACACACACACACACACACACACACACCACATACATGCATATACACAAACACACACAGACAAGCACATGCATGCACACACACCACTCACACGGTGTGTTTGAACAGCTCTCCCTGACGTCTAGTGATGGCTCATGGGTCTGGCTGTCTCTGATTTCTGGGGTGGGGGGGGTGAAGATCAGTGGCACACAGGATCCCCTGGCCACAGCGATATGGGACTGTAGCTGGGAGCTCCAGCAGTGCTAATAAAACTGCTTGTGTCTCAGAGAAATGGCCTGGGATAAAGGCCACGGCTCGACCTTTACCATATGAAAGACTGCCCTTCACTGCTGCCCAGTGTTATTTTTACCCTGTAAAAGTCTGAGAGATTGCACTGGGAGGGGAGAAGGGTGGGTAGTATCAATGGTGGATGTCTGTGTGAAATGTTCCCTGGCTCGATTATGATCGGATCAGAACGCATCTGCTCGGTGCGTCATTTCTAGTCCCAGGG
>JAINUG010000710.1:0-72716 GCA_029706075.1 Aldrovandia affinis
ACCTCATTTCTTCTTGCGAGCCGTTCTCTTTGTTTTAGCTGCTTTGCGCTTGGGGGCCTTGGTTTTCTTGGGCGGTGCATCTCGCATCCGGACTTTCTTCGGGCTCGGGCTATATCCTTTCGAAGCCCGCATTCTAACAGGGGGCGATACTAGCGAATAAATCGCCCAGTGGGCGTTCCCCACGCTTGAATGGCTTCCTCAAAAATGCCTCCGACGTGCTTACACAATTTTTGCATGGTAAACGAATAGTTCATCATAGATTTTGAGAATCTTTATTATAAATATTAGTTGGCTAGCAGTATTTCATTTAGCATGAAACAGACAGAGCCACCGGTTCCCGTTGACTGAAGCAGGGCTCCTTTGGTCACAAAGCTCTTCGCTGCTTGTTTCACTTGGGAGACGTTATGCGCCACGGCATAACCCCCAGCAGCAAGAGCTTTCTCTAGGCAAGCCATGGACACGCTGCTCCTTTCCTTGGAGGCGTAAACGGCCTCCACGACTAACAGGGGGCGATACTAGGCGAATAAATCGCGCAGTGGGCGTTCACCACGCTTGACTGGCTTCCTCAAAAATGCTTCCGACGTGCTTACAATTTTTTGGCATGGTAAACGAATAGTTCATCATAGATTTTGAGAATCTTTATTGTAAATAGGCTATTAGTTGGCTAGCAGTATTGTTTCCTTCAATTATGAACCGCAAACTCAAACTCAGAAGGCTTTTTGCAATTACGGCCATTTACTTGCGCTGGAAACAGCTCGCAATTTCTCTCCGGTGCGTTTTCCAAACGTTTTTCCAAACGTACCCATGCGATAAAAAATAGCCTTTTAACCAACACAAACATTAAATAAGATGTATGTAGGCCATATAAGTTTAGCTAGCTATAAATATTTATGCTTTTAGGATTAAATAAAGTCTGAGGGTACTGCAGACCGCTGTTAACAGTTTCTCCTCACTCATGTTGAAGTGTCAGAACTAGGAACAAAATTTCGGTGTTGTGTTGGTTTCCGCGTGGAAGGTAAAAAAGAGCAAGACATGAATTTGATTGGCTCTTACCGGGCAACATTGCCCGAAAGTTCAGAATTTTCAACTTTTCTGGGCCACCGCCACGCCCATAAATCAGACAATCGGTCAGGCACCGAAGTCGCTCACTCTCATAGAGAATCAATGCATCTCCGGCAGCTCGTCGCCGAATCGCCCCCTGTTAGAATGCGGGGTAACTCTGAAACGCCGCCGTAACTGCAACACGCCTTCTTCGGACTGGCTGCAGCTCTCTTTCTTGCCATTTAGTTTGTCTTTTTATATATGCAATAAACCAATTCGTTTGATCATTTTTCTAATAAACTGCTGCGAGTAAGAGGTTTAATTTAAACATGACACGAGGACCGTTTAGTTTCAACCAATCCATGAGCGAATATTGGATCCTTAAAATCCTGTCTGTTGTGTTTCTCTTCGATAGTATCTGTAGAATAATCATCTGTAGAATTGTTTTCATCGCCGAAAAGCAGGACATTTTGACCCAATGCCTTTAAAGTCAAATTAAAGCAATGTGTAATGCAAGGCAAGGCCGTAACCATGGAGTCAACATTGGGGGGGACCGAATCTATTTATTTATATTTTTTATATCAGCTAGGCTATATATTGGGGGGGACATTTTGAGCATATCTGAATATTGGGGGGGATGTGTCCCCCCCCAATATATATGGTAATTTCGGCCTTGATGCAAGGAGCCTTACAGGCCTTTCGCCCAGCTCACCCAAAAGCTCCTTCCTGCACGTGTACAGAGCTGCACACATCGCTTTAACCGTGGTATTTTGAATATAAACTTGCTGTACAGTTAGTTTAGTTTCAATAATTATTGCTAGCCATTGACAGAATGCCCTCCTTTTGTCAAAACCTGTTGTGAGTTATGAAATCTTAGAAATTGCATATGAAATATGACATCCTTGGAGGCCATAAAGCACAAGACGTGGTCTGGGACTAGAACGAATAACGTGAGGAAAATTTATTTTGCAAGCATTTCAACGATATGTTCTTACATATTTGTATACACTGCCCATCCAAAAAAAAAAAGTCACACACTCTAATATTTAATTGGACCGCCTTTAGCTTTGACTACGGCACGCATTCGCCGTGGCATCGTTTCGATAAGCTTCTGCAATGTCACAACATTTATTTCCATCCAGAGCTGCATTAATTTTTCGCCAAGATCTTGTATTGATGATGGGAGTCGGACCACTGCGCAAAGTCTTCTCCAGCACATCGCAAAGATTCTCAATGGGGTTAAGGTCTGGACTCTGTGGTGGCCAATCCATGTGAAAATGATGTCTCATGCTCCCTGAACCACTCTTTTACAATTTGAGCCCGATGAATCGTGGCATTGTCATCTTGAATATGCCCGTGCCATCAGGGAAGAAAAATCCATTGATGGAAAAACCTGGTCATTCAGTATATTCAGGTAGTCAGCTGACCTCATTCTTTGGGCACATAACGTTGCTGAACCTAGACCAACTGCAGCAACCCCAGATCATAACACTGCCCCCACAGGCTTGTACGGTAGGCACTAGGCATCATGGGTGCATCACTTCATCCGCCTCTCTTCTTACCCTGATGCGCCCATCACTCTGCAACAGGGTAAATCTGGACTCATCAGACCACATAACCTTCTTCCATTGCTCCAGAGTACAATCTTTATGCTCCCTATCCTTCCAGGTTTTAATAATGCGTTGGACAGTTCTTAACCCAATTTTAGTAGTTTCAGCAATCTCCTTAGTTGTTTTCTTTGCTTGATGCAGGCCAATAATTTGACCCTTCTGAAACAGATTAACATCTTTTCCACGACCACAGGATATGTCTTCCAACATGGTTGTTTAAGAAATGAGAAGCTACTCACTGCATCAGTTAGAGTTAAATAACTTGTTGCCAGCTAAAACCTATTAATCACTGCAGTAATTATCCAATGGAAGGCTCTTACCTATTTGCTTAGTTAAATCCAGGTGGTGACTTTTTTTTGGGGCCAGGCAGTGTATATGTGTATATATATATATATATATACACTGCCTTGCCTGGCCAAAAAAAAAGCCATACAACAGATTCCGTTTTTATTCATACCCTTGATAAAGATGAACAAAAGAGATTGCATAAAATAAACAATATAAGTAATGAGCTTTATTTTATGCTCACAAAATTATTAAAATGATATTCTTTAATAATAATGCATTGGGACGACCCACAATCATTTTTTCCCCAGAAAAATAAAGAATAACAAATATTCACACCCCTGTTAACAGCACTTTGTGGTTCCTCCCTTGGTCATTATAACAGGAACTAGTCACCTTCTGTAGTGTCCTACGAGCAGTGCTTCATTTGTAAAATAAGAGATGCCGGGGCTCAACTCGCCTCCCCCAACCACAAAGGGTAAACTTTTCCTACCTCTGTGTCGCTGCATTTCTGTCCCTCCCTCTGGTCCAGGGCTGGACTGGCTATATAGTCTACCGGGCCGATTCCCGGTAATGGGTCTAGTTTTGGGCCGGTAGGGCCGGTATAATTATTATTTTTAATTTAAATAAATATATATATTTTTTGTCATCTAACGGCCAACAAAAAATGGACAGCGGCCCATTGGTTCATTTTCTATACTGACACTGGGCCGGCCCAATCACATGCTTTTTTTGCCATCGAACGGCCGCCCCAAAATGGACAGCGGCCCATCGGTTCATTAGTGATGGGCCGGTCTGAGCCAAATGGCAGGGCCTATTTTTTGTCCCAGTCCAGCCCTGCTCTGGTCTAATGGTAACTTTCCAGTGGTGGAGCAACAAGGGTTAAACACCTCCTGTTTTTAACATGATGATATGGTT
This sequence comes from Aldrovandia affinis, assembly GCA_029706075.1. NCBI lineage: Eukaryota > Metazoa > Chordata > Actinopteri > Notacanthiformes > Halosauridae > Aldrovandia > Aldrovandia affinis. Next base: position 3,855 of record JAINUG010000710.1, read on the forward strand.
GCTGTTTTTAAAGACGCTCTTGTTGATGTGCAGATTACATTCATTTGTGAGAAACCGGCTAGCCCCGGCACAAATTAAGCACTGCCTACAAGGTTATGGAACTTCAACCATTTCTCCATGCAAAATTGTTCTAGTTCCTTCAGATTCTTGGGTTGATGTTGATGTTTGTGGACTTCCTTTTTGAGCTCAAACCACAAATGTTCAATTGGATTCAGGTCTGGAGACTGAGATGGCCACGTCAGGACATTGATCTTGTGCTTTGTCAACCATTTCTTAGTTGCTTTGGACGTATGTTTGGGATCGTTGTCTTGTTGGAAGGTTCATCTGCGGCCAAGGTGTAGCTTCCCGGCAGAGGGAACAAGGTTTTTGGACAAAATGTCTTGGTACATGCTGGAGTTTATGGTTCCATCTATTTTAATAAGGGCCCCAGGGCCTGTGGATGTAAAACAACCCCAAAGCATTAAAGATCCACCACCATGTTTCACCGTAGACATGAGGTGCTTTTGAACATTACTTGCATTCTTTGGACGCCAAACATGGTGTGCATGTTCAAAAAGCAAATTTTTTGTTTCATCTGACCACAAGACACAATTCTGTAGGAAAAATTGATAAGATATGCACCGTACGACTTCTTAGTAAATTAAAATGGATATGAAGGATGACTAAGGGAGTTTGGCCTTATATTTATACCCCAGTGAAACAGGAAGTCATGGATGACCACTTCCTAAAGACTCAGGTGAACCTAAAACAATAGAACATAAATATGTGACACACAATGTTTTCAGGCAACATTTTTGAGAAAAAATATTTTTTTTTCCTTTGAATAATTGTACTTCAATTAAAGGTTAGATTTCTCTCATATTTTTAGTAAGATCAAGCTGATTTTTTTCATAGCCTTTTTGCTCATCTTTACCAAAGGTGCCAATAATTCTGGAGGGCACTGAATATATGTATTTGTGATTTTATTTTATTAATACAAAGGTCCCTCGGTGTACTCACATCAACCACATGCAGCCAAAATGCAGCTGAAAGATGGATTTGAATAAAGTACAAACACACTTTAAATGCAGTGTTTTATTTTTATTTAATCCAGTCATTGCATTATAAAAAATGCTTCAACTGGTCACACTTATGAAGACAAATTCAAACAATTTCATCAAGCAAACTTTTTTGTTATTTTGGTTTTTACTTAATCAAATTCCTGATACAGAGTTTGAGTCTAAAGAACAAATTTAAATTCTGATCTGATTTTTATTAAGAGAAACCTGCTTCAAAGTCTTACTTTAACCTTCCTCAAATTAAACTGAAATATGACATACAATAACACACCACTGAATTATATTAAAAAATCATTTACACATATTTTAATCTTAAATAAAAGTCTCTACTGTACAGATATACATATATACATATATATACAATATTTAAAAAAAGGTAATTACAGAATATATAATGCAGGGCTTGTGTTACCTGTGGAGGATATTGTGGGGGAATAATTCTGCAGATTAGATCATAAATTCTGTGACTGACTTATTCAGTATAAATTCTAACTTATTACTATCTTATAACACCTTTGGAGAAAAACTAAGCATAGCATAGCTTAGGATATGACAGTAGCAGCAAAGGTCACATCCAGTATATGCACAACGCTACATGTGGTTTACTTGGAAATACACATTTAAATTTAGGTGCAGTACTGACAGGTAAATTATACTGACTTCATTATGGAACATTACACCTCAGACGTGTCGCCCCTTGCTGGAATTTGGCACCCAGCCCAAGGGGCGGGGAAAACAAACTGGGTGTCAGACAGTCTGTTCACTCGCTTTCATTTGAGATGTGTGAGAAATGCTAGTCCACGGGAGTGAGCAACAGGCATTGGGTTTACTCCCTCCCCCCCACTGTGTGTGTGTGTATGTGTGTGTGTGTGTGAGATCCTCTTGCTGCAGCTCTCCTCCAGCTCTTCCCCTGTAGAGACAGCAGGACACAGGGATTAAAAGGCTCCTCTGGCTCCAGGCCTCAGTGCAGAGCTGCAGGTCCGCAGGGTGGAGCCGGACCTCCAGGAGCCGGTGGCGAACAGGTCACTCTGAGTTTATCTGTGCGCACCATGACTCTCCAACCCGCTAATATTCACATACAAAAATAAAGAAACTAACTGTATGTGAGCGAAAGTGATCTCTCTACAGGTGAGACGTTCAGTAAAGTGACTTACTGTGCGTTAAGGAGAGTGATATCTCTGTTGGTGAGATCCATAAAAAGTTCATTACTGTGTGTTAGTGACAGCGATCTGTCTGTACAGTAGCTAAGCTACGCAGTAAAGTGACTTACTGTGCATTCGGCAGAGTGATCTCAGGCTTTGACTGCAGGTTTATAGTTCAGAGTTCTCAGACTCGTGTCAGAGGCTACAATGAGAAACACAAAGTTAGAACAGCAGTTCAGTGTAGTTCATATCCCAGGGTCTGGGCCCTTCATATTCACACTAAACTGGCACCAGCTCATTCACAGCGATCAAATCATTCAATATTAAATTACCTCACGCACACCTGAAGGTTGGCTTTCAGGATTGAAACCTCAAGACAGCGATTACAGTGTGAAGCCTGCTCATCTGTGACCTGACTGGATGAGCTCTAAGTCACATTAAATTCATGGCATTGGGTAAAAGCATGAGAGTAAATATACTCACTGTTAGTCTCCCCGTAGCCAGAAACAGAGACAGACAAGTCTGTCACTGTGAATAATTCTACCAATAACCAAAAACACATCATATAAGTTCTACTTTACATAGACTCTATACTTTATGGAGTGTCTGAGTGGAATGTTTCAGTGTCACTGCGTTGGTGTCTTAGTCTCTCAGATAAGGTGTACGTGTGTTTGTGTCAGTTACTCAGAGTTGTAGTGTGTCAGTTTCTCTGTGTGTCGGTGTGTCTCTCTCACCTGCACCGATGAGCTGGAGGAGGATGAGGAGGTCAACACCCACCACGATGATGATGGCCATGAGGAGGCCAAGCGCTGTAGGCAGGGGGAGTCACATTAAACACACACACAAAACACAACATTAAATGAATGTTACTGTTAATACATTAATATTAATATTTTTAATCTCTGATATATTCAATCTTCAACTGCCTCCCTCCCTCCTTCCTTCATGGAGTGTGTGAGTGGAATGTTTCAGAGTGTCACTGCGTTGGTGTCTTAGTCTCTCAGATAAGGTGTACGTGTGTTTGTGTCAGTTACTCAGAGTTGTAGTGTGTCTGTCAGGGATGTTGTAGGTGTGGAACCAAGTGCGAGAGAGAGAGAGACCCAGAATGCGTAGATGCGTTCAGAATATTTATTTCTCTAAACGCTGGCAGGAACGAAAGTAAAACCGTGTCGGGAAAACACAGAGAACTAACAAAACAAAACAAAATAAACAACGAACCGGAACAAACCAAACTAGCTAATAAGAAAACTCCAAAACGTATTCCAGAAACACGGAATAAACAAAACACTGGAAATCTAGAAAACAAACAAGAACACGAATAAACTAAGTCACGAGAGGCAAGCACAACTAGGCAATAGAGGTTACGACAAAGCACGCAAGATAATGTCCAAGCAAGGAACAGAGAAATTCAGCTGGTTAAATGTCCTCCCGGTAAATGATCACAGCTGTCAGTAATGACTTTGATTAGCTAGGTGCATTCTTGCCGTGTCTTTTACTCCTCCTGATTGGCGCTTGGGGGAAATTTCTGATTGCCGGTTGAATCGTTACAGAACCCCCCCCCCTAGGACCGACTCCCGACGGTCCAGGAAGAGCCGCCTGCTGAGCCTTGAAGTCCCGGATGAGAGCCGGATCCAGAATCTGCCTTGCGGGAATCCAGGACCGATCCGCCGGTCCGTATCCCTCCCAGTCCACCAGGTACTGGACTCCTGACTGCACTCGACGGGATTGGAGAAGACGGCGAACGGTGTACGCCGGGTGGCCGTTGATGAGACGAGGGGCGGGAGGAGGCTTAGCCGGTGGTGTGTGTGCCCCAACGAGCAGTGGCCGCAGACGGGAGACGTGGAAAGTAGGGTGTACACGGCGCATCTCTGGAGGCAGTGAGAGACGATAAGCCACTGGATTAACCCGGCGGACCACTTTGAAGGGACCTACAAAACGTGGAGCTAACTTGCGGTTCTCCACCTTGAGGGGGTAGGTCCCGTGTTGATAACCACACCCTCTGGCCAGGGTGAAATGTGAGTGCTGGACGACGGAGACGGTCGGCTTGCTTACGGTGTTGTTGGGTGGTGCGTTCGATGACTAACCTGGCTCTCTTCCAGGCTTGTTTGCATCGTCGCACATGAAGCTCTGCCGAAGGAACCCGGTTTCCCTCTCCTGGTCAGGGAAGAGAGGAGGCTGGTAGCCGAACTGAGCCTCGAAGGGTGACATCCCGGTGGCGGAGCAGCGAAGGGTGTTGTGGGCGTATTCAGCCCAAGGAAGATTGCAGCTCCAGGACTTGGGGTTGGATGCCGAGAGGCACCGCAGAGTCGTCTCCATGTCCTGGTTAACCCGCTCTGTCTGCCCGTTGGACTGGGGGTGGTATCCTGACGAGAGGCTGGCTGTGGCTCCAAGGAGTGTGCAGAACGCCTTCCAGAACCGGGCGGTGAATTGAGGACCTCGGTCAGACACGATGTCGGAGGGAAGACCAAACACCCGAAACACGTGTTCCACCACCAGTTCAGCAGTCTCCTGGGCCGAGGGCAGTTTAGGCAGGGGAATGAAACGGCAGGCCTTGGGAAAAACGGTCCACAACCACAAAAACCGCGGTGTGACCGTGCGAGGGAGGTAGCCCTGTAACAAAGTCCATGGAGATGTGGGACCATGGGCGGCGGGGAATGGGCAGAGGATGGAGTAACCCTTGGGGACGTGTCCGGGGGTTTTTGTGCTGGGTGCACACCGCGCAAGCCAGGACGAATGACCGGACCTCCTCGTCCATCTTGGGCCACCAGAACCGTCGACTAAGAAACTCCAGGGTGCGAGTCACCCCTGGATGTCCGGTGAGATGAGAGGCGTGGCCCCACTGTAGTACCCGGTTTCGAACGGCTGAGGGTACGAACCAACGGTTAGGCGGGCCATTGCCCGGGTCAGGTTCTGTTCGTAAGGCTCGACGAACCACGGTTTCAATGCCCCACTGGACCGGGGCAACGATGCGCCTAGGTGAGAGGATGGTCTCCACTGGGGCAACAGTGTCAGGAGCTTCAAAGATCCGGGAGAGAGTCGGGTTTCTGATTCTTAGACCCCGGACGGTAGGAAAGTATAAACTGAAAACGGTTGAAAAACAATGCCCATCTAGCTTGCCGGGGGTTCAGCCGCTTAGCCTGCTGTAGGTATTCCAAATTTTTATGATCGGTCCAAACGGTGAATGGATGGACCGAGCCCTCCAACCAGTGACGCCACTCCTCCAGCGCTTTTTCACCGCCAGTAATTCGCGGTCCCCAATGTCATAGTTGCACTCGGTGGGTGTCAAGCGGTGTGACAGGAAGGCGCATGGGCGGAGTTTGTTGTCTGGTTTACTCCGTTGAGATAGGACGGCTCCGATGCCTGTGTTAGAAGCGTCTACCTCGACTACGAAGGGCAGCGATGGGTCCGGAATAGTCAGGATGGGTGCTGGTGAAGCACTGTTTGAGCTGTAGGAATGCTTGTTCGGCTGCGGGTGTCCAGACGAATGCTTTTACCTTACCCCGGTCAGGTTGGTGAGTGGAACCGCCACCATTCCGGAAATCCCGGATGAATCGTCTGTAAAAATTGGCGAAGCCAAGAAACGTTGCACCTGTTTGATGGAGGTGGGCGTGGCCAGTCTCTGACAGCCTGGGTCTTGGTCGGATCCATTTGGATGCTGCCTGCATGTAAAATGAATCCCAGAAATGTGACCGTGGAAGCGTGGAACTCGCTCTTCTCCAGTTTAACGTAGAGTTGGTTTTTTAGGAGTAGCTGAAGGACATGTCGTACATGCTGTTCGTGTTCCTGGACGTTCCTGGAGAAAAATGAGAATGTCGTCCAGGTACACAAACACAAAGTGGTTGAGTGCCTCCTCAACACGTCATTAATCAGTGCTTGGAATACTGATGGACTGTTGGAGAGCCCGAACGGCATGACGAGGTACTCGTAGTGCCCCCGTCGGCGTGTTGAAGGCGGTTTTCCATTCGTCCCCTTCGCGAATGCGCACTAAATTGTATGCGCACCTGAGGTCCAGTTTGGAAAAGACAGTAGCGCCCTGGAGCATCTCGAATGCCGTGGACATGAGGGGCAGAGGGTACCTGTTCTTCACAGTGATGTTGTTGAGGCCTCGGTAGTCGATACAAGGCCGTGAGGCCCCCATCCTTCTTCTCCACGAAGAAAAACCCTGCTCCCGCCCGGCGAGGTGGAAGGACGAATGTGCCCGGCGGCCAGTGCCTCCCTGATGTAGGTACTCATCGCCATAGTCTCAATTCTGGATAGTGAAAAGATCTTACCCCGGGGGGGACTGGTTCCCGGCAGTAGATCGATGGCACAGTCGTACGGACGGTGAGGTGGCAGCATGGAGGTGTGTTGCCTGCTGAACACCGCCTGGAGGTCACGGTACGCCGGCGGCACTCGGGGCCCACTCCTGGATCTCCGGTTCCCGGCGTGAAACGGCAGTGGAAGGGTGAGGCAGTAGACAGGTGCCCTGACAAGCTAAACCCCAGCCCAGTATTTTCTCTGCGTTCCAGTCAATGTGGGGGTTGTGCCTGCTTAGCCAGGGGTAGCCCAGCACGAGGGGTAGCTGGGGAGATTGTGTGATAAAGAACTCCATCCGCTCGGTGTGGTTCTCCCCGATGGTGACTTGGATAGGAATAGTCCGCTGCGTGACGGCACCGGATCCCAGTGGTTTGCCGTCCAGGGCTGTGACGGACAGAGGGGAGTCCAACGTCACCAGAGGGATTTGAAGTTGCCGGGCGAAATTACAATCAATGAAATCCCCCGCCGCTCCGGAGTCAATGAGGGCTGGAGATGAGTGTTGCGAGCTGTTCCAGCGCAGGGAGATCGGTAGCACCAACCCCGTGAGGTGCTCAGAACCGGGAGTGACCGCTGCGCTTCTTACCACCTCCCAGTGTGGTAGAAGCGTTGGCATTTCCCTGTAACTCCGGACAGGAACCTCGGTAATGCCCAAAATGACCACAGTACAAACAGCAGTTTTCCTTCTGGCGTCGTTCCCTTTCCGTGGTAGAGAGGCGGGTTCTAACCAACTGTATGGGTTCCTCACGTTTACTGGGAAGAGCTTGAGGTGGCGAATGGAAAGCTGACGGGAGTGATTCAGTTCGTAGCGAGAGTAATGTCCGAGGTCGAGGAATGGTGTTGTTACGGCGCTCGAGCCTGCGTTCCCGGGTGTGTCGATTATCTAGCTGTATAGATAACTCTATGAGCTCTTCCCATTGCTCGATATGCCCATGGATCACGAGTTCATCCTTCAGCCCCTCGCTGAGACCTTGCCGAAACGCCGCTATCAATGCCTCGTTATTCCAGCGGCTCTCTGCGGCCAGGGTGCGGAACTCGATGGCGTAAGCTGCCACCGTCCGACCTCCCTGCTGGATCCGGAGCAGCTGGTTAGCCGCTTCACGACCCCGGACCGGATGGTCGAACACCTTCCTCACTTCGGCACTGAATTGGAGATAGCTGTCGCAGATGTGTCCCTGTTCCTCCCAGATAGCCGTCGCCCATTGCAGAGCGGTTCCGTTAAGAAGGGAGATGATATACGCTATCCGGGAGCGATCGCTGGGAATTGTGAAGGTTGAAGTTCAAATGCCAGTGAGCACTGGTGAAACCGCGACATCCCGTGGGGTTGCCGTCGTAGCGCTCCGGTGCCGGGAGCCGCGGTTCGCGAGACAAGCTGGCTTGGGTGTTGATCATGGGTTCCTGGTGAGGCTGAAAAACGGCAGTAGGGAGTGTAGTTTGAAGCAGCTTTGTGATGGTGTTGAATTGGCTTGCTGTTTGCTGGCTGAAAGTATTATTTAGTTGTTCCATCAGCAGAGCAATAGCTGATCCTGCAGTCTGATGGAAACTTCCTGGTTCTGAATTTTCCCTGCGCAGGAAGCTCTGGGGTCGGCTCGGTTTCTGCTGGTTCCGTTGTTGGCTCGGACATTCTGTCAGGGATGTTGTAGGTGTGGAACCAGAGAGAGAGAGACCCAGAATGCGAGATGCGTTCAGAATATTTATTTCTAAACGCTGGCAGAACGAAAGTAAAACCGTGTCGGAAAACACAGAGAACTAACAAAACAAAACAAAATAAGTGTCAGTTTCTCTGTGTGTCGGTGTGTCTCTCTCACCTGCACCGATGAGCTGGAGGAGGATGAGGAGGTCAACACCCACCACGATGATGATGGCCATGAGGAGGCCAAGCGCTGTAGGCAGGGGAGTCACATTAAACACACACACAAAACACAACATTAAATGAATGTTACTGTTAATACATTAATATTAATATTTTAATCTCTGATATATTCAATCTTCAACTGCCTCCCTCCCTCCTTCCTTCATGGAGTGTGTGAGTGGAATGTTTCAGAGTGTCACTGCGTTGGTGTCTTAGTCTCTCAGATAAGGTGTACGTGTGTTTGTGTCAGTTACTCAGAGTTGTAGTGTGTCTGTCAGGGATGTTGTAGGTGTGGAACCAAGTGCGAGAGAGAGAGAGACCCAGAATGCGTAGATGCGTTCAGAATATTTATTTCTCTAAACGCTGGCAGGAACGAAAGTAAAACCGTGTCGGGAAAACACAGAGAACTAACAAAACAAAACAAAATAAACAACGAACCGGAACAAACCAAACTAGCTAATAAGAAAACTCCAAAACGTATTCCAGAAACACGGAATAAACAAAACACTGGAAATCTAGAAAACAAACAAGAACACGAATAAACTAAGTCACGAGAGGCAAGCACAACTAGGCAATAGAGGTTACGACAAAGCACGCAAGATAATGTCCAAGCAAGGAACAGAGAAATTCAGCTGGTTAAATGTCCTCCGGTAAATGATCACAGCTGTCAGTAATGACTTTGATTAGCTAGGTGCATTCTTGCCGTGTCTTTTACTCCTCCTGATTGGCGCTTGGGGGAAATTTCTGATTGCCGGTTGAATCGTTACAGCACCCCCCCCCCCTAGGACTGACTCCCGACGGTCCAGGAAGAGCCGCCTGCTGAGCCTTGAAGTCCCGGATGAGAGCGGATCCAGAATCTGCCTTGCCGGAATCCAGGACCGATCCGCCGGTCCGTATCCCTCCCAGTCCACCAGGTACTGGACTCCTGACTGCACTCGACGGGATTGGAAGACGGCGAGCGGTGTACGCCGGGTGGCCGTTGATGAGACGAGGGGCGGGAGGAGGCTTAGCCGGTGGTGTGTGTGCCCCAACGAGCAGTGGCCGCAGACGGGAGACGTGGAAAGTAGGGTGTACACGGCGCATCTCTGGAGGCAGTGAGAGACGATAAGCCACTGGATTAACCCGCGGACCACTTTGAAGGGACCTACAAAACGTGGAGCTAACTTGCGGTTCTCCACCTTGAGGGGTAGGTCCCGTGTTGATAACCACACCCTCTGGCCAGGGTGAAATGTGAGTGCTGGACGACGGAGACGGTCGGCTTGCTTACGGTGTTGTTGGGTGGTGCGTTCGATGACTAACCTGGCTCTCTTCCAGGCTTGTTTGCATCGTCGCACATGAAGCTCTGCCGAAACCCCCGGTTTCCCTCTCCTGGTCAGGGAAGAGAGGAGGCTGGTAGCCGAACTGAGCCTCGAAGGGTGACATCCCGGTGGCGGAGCAGCGAAGGGTGTTGTGGGCGTATTCAGCCCAAGGAAGATTGCAGCTCCAGGACTTGGGGTTGGATGCCGAGAGGCACCGCAGAGTCGTCTCCATGTCCTGGTTAACCCGCTCTGTCTGCCCGTTGGACTGGGGTGGTATCCTGACGAGAGGCTGGCTGTGGCTCCAAGGAGTGTGCAGAACGCCTTCCAGAACCGGGCGGTGAATTGAGGACCTCGGTCAGACACGATGTCGGAGGGAAGACCAAACACCCGAAACATGTGTTCCACCACCAGTTCAGCAGTCTCCTGGGCCGAGGGCAGTTTAGGCAGGGGAATGAAACGGCAGGCCTTGGAAAAACGGTCCACAACCACAAAAACCGCGGTGTGACCGTGCGAGGGAGGTAGCCCTGTAACAAAGTCCATGGAGATGTGGGACCATGGGCGGCGGGGAATGGGCAGAGGATGGAGTAACCCTTGGGGACGTGCTGGGTGCACACCGCGCAAGCCAGGACGAATGACCGGACCTCCTCGTCCATCTTGGGCCACCAGAACCGTCGACTAAGAAACTCCAGGGTGCGAGTCACCCCTGGATGTCCGGTGAGATGAGAGGCGTGGCCCCACTGTAGTACCCGGTTTCGAACGGCTGAGGGTACGAACCAACGGTTAGGCGGGCCATTGCCCGGGTCAGGTTCTGTTCGTAAGGCTCGACGAACCACGGTTTCAATGCCCCACTGGACCGGGGCAACGATGCGCCTAGGTGAGAGGATGGTCTCCACTGGGGCAACAGTGTCAGGAGCTTCAAAGATCCGGGAGAGAGAGTCGGGTTTCTGATTCTTAGACCCCGGACGGTAGGAAAGTATAAACTGAAAACGGTTGAAAAACAATGCCCATCTAGCTTGCCGGGGGTTCAGCCGCTTAGCCTGCTGTAGGTATTCCAAATTTTTATGATCGGTCCAAACGGTGAATGGATGGACCGAGCCCTCCAACCAGTGACGCCACTCCTCCAGCGCTTTTTTCACCGCCAGTAATTCGCGGTCCCCAATGTCATAGTTGCACTCGGTGGGTGTCAAGCGGTGTGACAGGAAGGCGCATGTGCAGAGTTTGTTGTCTGGTTTACTCCGTTGAGATAGGACGGCTCCAATGCCTGTGTTAGAAGCGTCTACCTCGACTACGAAGGGCAGCGATGGGTCCGGAATAGTCAGGATGGGTGCTGAGGTGAAGCACTGTTTGAGCTGTAGGAATGCTTGTTCGGCTGCGGGTGTCCAGACGAATGCTTTTACCTTACCCCGGGTCAGGTTGGTGAGTGGAACCGCCACCATTCCGAAATCCCGGATGAATCGTCTGTAAAAATTGGCGAAGCCAAGGAAACGTTGCACCTGTTTGATGGAGGTGGGGCGTGGCCAGTCTCTGACAGCCTGGGTCTTGGTCGGATCCATTTGGATGCTGCCTGCATGTAAAATGAATCCCAGAAATGTGACCGTGGAAGCGTGGAACTCGCTCTTCTCCAGTTTAACATAGAGTTGGTTTTTAGGAGTAGCTGAAGGACATGTCGTACATGCTGTTCGTGTTCCTGGGCGTTCCTGGAGAAAATGAGAATGTCGTCCAGGTACACAAACACAAAGTGGTTGAGTGCCTCCCTCAACACGTCATTAATCAGTGCTTGGAATACTGATGGACTGTTGGAGAGCCCGAACGGCATGACGAGGTACTCGTAGTGCCCCGTCGGCGTGTTGAAGGCGGTTTTCCATTCGTCCCCTTCGCGAATGCGCACTAAATTGTATGCGCACCTGAGGTCCAGTTTGGAAAAGACAGTAGCGCCCTGGAGCATCTCGAATGCCGTGGACATGAGGGGCAGAGGGTACCTGTTCTTCACAGTGATGTTGTTGAGGCCTCGGTAGTCGATACAAGGCCGCAGGCCCCCATCCTTCTTCTCCACGAAGAAAAACCCTGCTCCCGCCGGCGAGGTGGAAGGACGAATGTGCCCGGCGGCCAGTGCCTCCCTGATGTAGGTACTCATCGCCATAGTCTCAATTCTGGATAGTGAAAAGATCTTACCCCGGGGGGGACTGGTTCCCGGCAGTAGATCGATGGCACAGTCGTACGGACGGTGAGGTGGCAGCATGGAGGTGTGTTGCCTGCTGAACACCGCCTGGAGGTCACGGTACGCCGGCGGCACTCGGGCCCACTCCTGGATCTCCGGTTCCCGGCGTGAAACGGCAGTGGAAGGGTGAGGCAGTAGACAGGTGCCCTGACAAGCTAAACCCCAGCCCAGTATTTTCTCTGCGTTCCAGTCAATGTGGGGGTTGTGCCTGCTTAGCCAGGGGTAGCCCAGCACGAGGGGTAGCTGGGGAGATTGTGTGATAAAGAACTCCATCCGCTCGGTGTGGTTCTCCCCGATGGTGACTTGGATAGGAATAGTCCGCTGCGTGACGGCACCGGATCCCAGTGGTTTGCCGTCCAGGGCTGTGACGGACAGAGGGGAGTCCAACGTCACCAGAGGGATTTGAAGTTGCCGGGCGAAATTACAATCAATGAAATCCCCGCCGCTCCCGGAGTCAATGAGGGCTGGAGATGAGTGTTGCGAGCTGTTCCAGCGCAGGGAGATCGGTAGCACCAACCCCGTGAGGTGCTCAGAACCGGGAGTGACCGCTGCGCTTCTTACCACCCTCCCAGTGTGGTAGAAGCGTTGGCATTTCCCTGTAACTCCGGACAGGAACCTCGGTAATGCCCAAAATGACCACAGTACAAACAGCAGTTTTCCTTCTGGCGTCGTTCCCTTTCCGTGGTAGAGAGGCGGGTTCTAACCAACTGTATGGGTTCCTCACGTTTACTGGGAAGAGCTTGAGGTGGCGAATGGAAAGCTGACGGGAGTGATTCAGTTCGTAGCGAGAGTAATGTCCGAGGTCGAGGAATGGTGTTGTTACGGCGCTCGAGCCTGCGTTCCCGGTGTCGATTATCTAGCTGTATAGATAACTCTATGAGCTCTTCCCATTGCTCGATATGCCCATGGATCACGAGTTCATCCTTCAGCCCCTCGCTGAGACCTTGCCGAAACGCCGCTATCAATGCCTCGTTATTCCAGCGGCTCTCTGCGGCCAGGGTGCGGAACTCGATGGCGTAAGCTGCCACCGTCCGACCTCCCTGCTGGATCCGGAGCAGCTGGTTAGCCGCTTCACGACCCCGGACCGGATGGTCGAACACCTTCCTCACTTCGGCACTGAATTGGAGATAGCTGTCGCAGATGTGTCCCTGTTCCTCCCAGATAGCCGTCGCCCATTGCAGAGCGGTTCCGTTAAGAAGGGAGATGATATACGCTATCCGGGAGCGATCGCTGGGGAATTGTGAAGGTTGAAGTTCAAATGCCAGTGAGCACTGAGTGAGGAAACCGCGACATCCCGTGGGGTTGCCGTCGTAGCGCTCCGGTGCCGGGAGCCGCGGTTCGCGAGACAAGCTGGCTTGAGTGTTGATCATGGGTTCCTGGTGAGGCTGAGAAACGGCAGTAGGGAGTGTAGTTTGAAGCAGCTTTGTGATGGTGTTGAATTGGCTTGCTGTTTGCTGGCTGAAAGTATTTAGTTGTTCCATCAGCAGAGCAATAGCCTGATCCTGCAGTCTGATGGAAACTTCCTGGTTCTGAATTTTCCTGCGCAGGAAGCTCTGGGTCGGCTCGGTTTCTGCTGGTTCCGTTGTTGGCTCGGACATTCTGTCAGGGATGTTGTAGGTGTGGAACCAAGTGCGAGAGAGAGAGAGACCCAGAATGCGTAGATGCGTTCAGAATATTTATTTCTCTAAACGCTGGCAGGAACGAAAGTAAAACCGTGTCGGGAAAACACAGAGAACTAACAAAACAAAACAAAATAAACAACGAACCGGAACAAACCAAACTAGCTAATAAGAAAACTCCAAAACGTATTCCAGAAACACGGAATAAACAAAACACTGGAAATCTAGAAAACAAACAAGAACACGAATAAACTAAGTCACGAGAGGCAAGCACAACTAGGCAATAGAGGTTACGACAAAGCACGCAAGATAATGTCCAAGCAAGGAACAGAGAAATTCAGCTGGTTAAATGTCCTCCCGGTAAATGATCACAGCTGTCAGTAATGACTTTGATTAGCTAGGTGCATTCTTGCCGTGTCTTTTACTCCTCCTGATTGGCGCTTGGGGGAAATTTCTGATTGCCGGTTGAATCGTTACAGTGTCAGTTTCTCTGTGTGTCGGTGTGTCTCTCTCACCTGCACCGATGAGCTGGAGGAGGATGAGGAGGTCAACACCCACCACGATGATGATGGCCTTGAGGAGGCCAAGCGCTGTAGGCAGGGGGAGTCACATTAAACACACACACAAAACACAACATTACATGACTGTTACTGTTAATACATTAATATTAATATTTTTTATCTTCAACTTATGACTGTTGTTGTTCAACTTATTGTTGCCCCTTACTAGTTGACCTGTTTAGTGACAATGCATCAGTGGGCAGTGTGATCTCGATCTCGATCTCGATCTCTCTCTCTCTCTCTCTCTCTCTCTCTCTCTCTCTCTCCCTCTCCCTCTCCCTCTCCCTCCCTCCTTTATGGAGTGTCTGAGTGGAATGTTTCAGAGTGTCACTGCTTTGGTGTCTTAGTCTCTCAGATAAGGTGTACGTGTGTTTGTGTCAGTTACTCAGAGTTGTAGTGTGTCAGTTTCTCTGTGTGTCGGTGTGTCTCTCTCACCTGCGCCTCTCTTCTTCCACACCACGACCCCGACGACCACGAGGACGAGGGCGAGGAGGAGAACACCCACACAACCCACACAACCGATGATGACGCCCATGGAGGGGCCACGCGCTGTAGGCAGGGGGAGTCACATTAAACACACACACAAAACACAACATTACATGACTGTTACTGTTAATACATTAATATTAATATTTTTAATCTTTGACATTTGTTGTAGTGTGTCAGTTTCTCTGTGTGTCGGTGTGTCTCTCTCACCTGCGTCGCTCTTCTTCCACCACACCACGACCCCGACGACCCTGACGACCACGAGGGCGAGGAGGAGGAGGAGGAGGAGGTAGTGAACACCCACCACGATGATGAGGGCCTTGAGGAGGCCAAGCGCTGTAGGCAGGGGGAGTCACATTAAACACACACACAAAACACAACATTACATGACTGTTACTGTTAATACATTCATATTAATATTTTTAATCTCTGACATCTTCAATCTTCAACTTATGTCACTCACTCTCAATGTCCTGGTTCCTCCTTATCTCCCACTCGATCACTCTCACAACGATGTCCTCCTCCAGACTCTTGTGCTGCACGATGCAGGTGTAGTCCTCAGTCTGCCAGTCCTTCACTGTGAGGCGAGATGTTGTCTGGAAAGTTCCGTCCTCATTGGGCACCGTCTCCCTCAGCTCCACGTCATCATAATGGTCCTCTCCCTTCTTCTGCCAGGTTACCATGACGCCACGGGGGAAGAATCCGGTCACATGACAGACAACAGGAGAGGAGGGGTCCTTCTGGAGCAGAGAGACCTCAGGAGCAACTGAGAGAGAGAGAGAGAGAGAGAGACGGGGGGTAGGGTAGGGAGAGGGAGAGAGAAATAAAGAATGAGAGGAAGAGAGAGAGAGGGATAGGGGGAGAGAGAGAGGGGGTAGGGAGAGAGCGAGAGAATGAGAGGAAGAGAGAGAAAGAGGTAGGGAGAGCAAAGGAGAGAGAGGGGGGGTAGGGAGAGAGAGAAAGAATGAGAGAAAGAGAGAGAGAGAGAAGTAGGGAGGGTGAGAGGGAGGGAGAGAGAGAAAGAGAGGAGTAGGGTGAGGGAGAGATAGGAGGGGAGAGAGAGGGAGAGAAAGGGGTGGGCAGGGAGAGGGAGAGAGAGGGACAGGATAAGGAGAGAGGGAGAGAAAGACAGACTTTAGCTGATAACATGTATTTTGATTCAGGAGTGAAGTGTGTATAATAAGTTACTAAACCTTATTTTAATTTTATTTTCTTCCACATAAAAAACAATATTATGAAAATACTATTAAAGCACTTATAAAATATGTCACTGCTGAACTGTAATGTTGTGTTAGTAATGAAAACGAATACTTGCTTATTTTAAATATTTTAAAAACACAGTGCGCAGAGGTTAGACTGAGTCAGGACCTGACACACCACAGCATGTAAACAGAATGCACCAGTGCAAGATAAGCATCGTTATCCTTTAGCACTCATTCAACACATTCCCATCACAAACAAAACCTTTCTGTAACTGTAAACATCACGTGTGTGATAATCATCAAAGGGCTGTTATAAAGAGATCCAGTTGAACATGTTTAACATGGTGGTTGTGTTAATGCCGTCAGTGCTGCTGTGTATTTGAAGGGTGAACGGTGTTGAGCAGAGTGTTGAGTGCAGGATGTTTGTAGTGTAGTTGAGCTCTCAGTGCTGCTGTACCTGTTCTCTCCAGAGTGCTCCTCCCGTAGCTCACATACTTCTTCAGTGACTCAATGCACTCCTGGGTCAGGTAGCTCTTCATGTATTCAATACCTGGGTTATTATTCCATATGTGTGCTGTGCTGACTCCCTGTGGTGAAGGAGAAATCCATCTTGTTTTGTTCATATCAAACACAAGGAAGTCTTCCCCGTCGTATCCATAATTATTAAACACGTCTGTGATCCCGGTCTCATCATGCCACTCACAGCCGCACATCCTCTGGAAAACATGGACACCTGGAGAGAAACACACACTCCTTCACCACTCTGCACCTGGAGCACTTTACACACTCACTTACACACTCACTCACACAGCTCTGACACCACTGAGCCTGGAGCACTTTTACACACTCACTTACACACTCACTCACACAGCTCTGACACCACTGAGACTGGAGCACTCTTACACACTCACTTACACACTCACTTACACAGCTCTGACACCACTGAGACTGGAATTTAAATATATACATTAATATTCATAAGGGTGAATTGGCACTTCATGCAAAGCCCATCAGTCCCTAATCTTCACAACAGAAATCACAAGGCAGTTTACACCCCACAAAACACTACAACTCCTGTGTGAGTGCAGCTTATGGGAACAGATGTGGAATGTCCCGGTGGGGTAGGGGGTAATAAGGTCCCGTAAAGTAACAGGGTGATAAGGAGCCCCTCAGTCAGGCCCTGGGGCAGGAGGCTCAGCTGGGGGCACAGAGCTGGGAGAGAGAGGAGGCTCAGCTGGGGCCGCAGTGAGCTGGGGTTCGGCCTGTTCAGCGCTGCTGCTGTGGGCACTCTTCACAGCCAACTAACCAATCGGGACACTTCCTCCAGCTCAAATGAAGCTGGGCCAGGCCAATAGGATTGGAGCTCAGAGTCTGGTGAGGGTGGGAGGGGGAGGATCCCTTCAGAAAGCTTGGCCTGGCTTGGTTTTACCGCTAAAGATGCAGTCCAGCCCCTTGATGCAATAGCCGCTGTGCAAACACAGAAACGCAGCACAGGTGTCCTTCCAGCTCCGCCCTGACACAGGAGGACAGCTCCTTCAACAGCCAGCAGTGAAGCGAGACACACTTTCCTTCACTAAGGCTGAGGGCCTCAAACACACTGTACAGGTGTTCTTCATGGGAGGAGGAGACAGGCCCAGGTACAATGATGTCATCTGAGCATACAGCCACGCTGGGACGCTGGTGAGGACAGATCACATCATCTCCTGAAATCAGCCGTGTGCAGAGCTCAGACCGAACGC
This sequence comes from Aldrovandia affinis, assembly GCA_029706075.1. Classification (NCBI taxonomy): domain Eukaryota; kingdom Metazoa; phylum Chordata; class Actinopteri; order Notacanthiformes; family Halosauridae; genus Aldrovandia; species Aldrovandia affinis. Next base: position 21,322 of record JAINUG010000710.1, read on the forward strand.
CACGCGTGTGTAACGGAACACGCCGGCACGTGTGGAAAAGGCCCTGAGGCTCCTACTGTCAGGGCTGAGCTGCCCCTGCGAGAGGCCCTGTCACAGGGCAGGTTTGGAGCAGACAGAGGCGCTGGAGAAGGTGGTGCTCAGCTCCTGGACTGTGAGTGTCTCCACACACATAACCGTGCAGCACAATATCTCTGATACAGATGACCAGGGTGACCAAATGATAAGAGTTAAAAAATCCTAGACTTTGACCTCCCCAGGTCTAGATTCAGGCAACACTTACAGATGAGGCATTTATTGTCTGGGGTATTTGGCTCACCCAGGGTTTCTCCTCAACACTCTGATCTGCTTGCTCGCATCACCATGGTCTACGGAACAGGACACGAGGCTTCATTTCACTATTCTAACATCTTCCTGGAGAGCATCAAAGTACCCAATGCATTAAAAATAAGATGCGAAAAGGGAAAGGGACCTGAACCTGACGTTCAGTATGGAAGAGTGGGATGTAATCTGCCCAAACTCTGAACATGTCTAAGGACATTCATCAGAATGAATTTTTTTTACATTCTAAAATAAGATAATTTAAAATTCTCAATCGCTTTTATTGGACACCATCAAGGCTGTATGGGCTTGGCCTTAAAGATACAGCTGAGTGCTGGAGGTGTCAGGACCCAGCGTCAGAGGGCACCTTAATTCAGGCTCTCTGGGAATGCCCTGCAATTGAATACTTTTGGAACCAGGTTCATGACCGTATCCTAGAACTGACGGGGGCTGATTTGACCTTCTGTCCAAGGCTATACACACTGGGAGACCCTATGCAGGTTGCCCACTGTGGCGATGCAGATTTGATCCTGACTGGTATCATGGCTGGAAGGCAGGTTCTGATGAGGGGATGGAAGACACTGGGGAGCCTTTCTTTTCAGGACTGGTTCGTAGAACTTGGTAAAGTTGCTTCATATGAGCAAGTATCATACAGGAGGAATGACAGGGTAGAAAAATATATTTGCGAATGGGGAAGATGTATAAGGTACATTAGCAACAGCGATTGAGGCATGGTGTTAGCGCAACATAAATATAGATTATTGTGTACACTGATCAGATTTTTTTCTGATCTGATAATTATAACTGTATTTATAGCTCCAGTAACATTGATGCTCGTGAGTGGGTGTGTGTATTTCTCTGTGTTTTCCTGGGAACGCACAGGTCTTTATGATGGCTACAATATTTAGGTTGAACATCCAAAGGTCCTTATTGGCATGGTTGATTTAAAAAAAATAGTATTTTATTATTATTATTTTGTTGTTGTTTTTTTGCTTTTATGGTCGATTTTTGGTTATTTGATCCTATCATTGATGTGATATGTTTTGTAAAAATTGAAAATATGAATAAACTTAAAATCTTAAAAAAATAAATATATAGCTTCCAGGAACAAGTTATACAGGGAAGAAATCTTAAAATGTCAAAGTGTGTTTACTCACCCTGAGTCTGGTTGAAGCGCCGCATACATTTTTCAATATATGCTTTGTAGAACGGCTGGACACCACGCGCTCTCTGAGTCCGTTCATCCCAGTACTGCTGTTCCACTGATTTTTCCAACCACTCAGTCTTGGGGATAACACTCTTCATATTGCTGTCGTAGTACTCTAACGGCTCATCATCCACCAGACCCACAGCAGTGAATTCTGGGAAGTCTGTACCCGCTGTGACACCAGTGAAGAAGTACTTCAGAGAGTGAGTGGCTGTGGACAGAAACACGTTTGTTAGAACTGTAAAGTGTCAAATACAACATGAAGGCCAAAGTAACTTTTCAGATATGAAGCTTAATATCTCATACCAGGCCTATTTATTTCCATCCTAATTTCTAAATATTGTAAAATAATCTACTCACAATTTCTAAATATTGTAAAATAATCTACGCACAATTTCTAAGACAGCCAGACACCCGCACCAATACACACTAAATCACAAACTACGAACGTTCAGTTTCCAGTGATTTGTACAAACTCACTTCCACATTCCTAAAGGATTATAAGAGCCAATCACAAAAGCATATGGATATGAGACGGAATATTAATATATTAATGCATGTTATAGCACACAACAGTGGTTTATGTACTCGGACCGAACCATTTGGTATAAGCCTTTGGTTCAATGTTCACCTTCACTGCAAAATTGAACAATAACTGGAAAAAATGGAATAGTACTTGAGTCCCTGTGCTTAGTGGCACATTAAAGCCCTAGTACAACGTAATTCAATATAAACTAAATACAAAATGTAAACTAATACAAGGTATAACATAGCATCATTTATTTAATGCTATTTAATAACAACTATATCTAACAATGATTACGATTTTTTAAATTATTATTTTAAATTATGTACATACATAATCATAATAGTATTTTTTATATAAACCCTTGTATTTACACTGAATTTATTCTATTCTGTTCATTATAATGGATTTTTTTCTGATCTGATAATTATAACTGTATTTATAGCTCCAGTAACATTGAGCAGAAGAAATGCTCTGGAGGTCAGGGACGCAGGGACGAGTTCTGAAGTCGGGGCTGTGTGGGGGAAAGGGAGGGGGGGCACAACCATCATTTCATCAGAGAGAAATCTAAACTGAACTAAACTGAAACTTCAGTGATCCCATGTCATCCTGGGTCAAACACGTGTTTCCTATGTTGCGGTGGTTGTTGTGGCACTAACATAAATAAATAAATATATCCAGACGTGAAAAACTGATACTCTTCTTCAATGACTTTGTTTGCAGCACACCACTGCGGTACTGGATAAGAAACCTTTAACCAGTGCTTCAGAAGAGGCACCGAGAACACGGGTGGAACCATGGTAACGGCACTCGTCTGGAGTGCAGGTTGCCCACTTTGGTTGGGGTTCGAGCCCCGGCTGTGACAGCCTGGCTCTGGCCAGGAGTCCCATTCTGGGCTGTGATTGGCTATCCGCCCCGTGGTAGGGGGGAAGGAAGCCGGCACGAGCTTGCAGCATATAAGAGTGGCTCTGGGCCCTAATTTGGTGAATCAGGACGGTGTCGGTAACGCAGACGCAAAGTGAGGACGGTGGTGCTTTAGGGCGTGTCTAACGCGTGTCTAACTGGATATTAACTGAAGCAATCCAGGTTAAGTACCTTGCTCAAGGGTACAACGGCAGTGCTCCACCTGGGAATTGAACCTGCAACCTTTGCGTTACAAGCCCAAGTCCCTAACCATTATGCTAACACTGCCAGCCAATGGCTGTCGCAGAACAACCCTACTGGTGCCAGGCAGGTGTGGTCCAGAACTGGGCGTGTGACATTATGACAAACGAATGACAAATATCTTTGAGCCGAACACATATGCTTTAAATACTACTACATACGTTCTATCAACTACAAAAATGATAATTATATTATTATTTTTATCTTTCTTTCTTTATAATCATCGCCACGTGAATAATATACTCTTCTGTCACATTCAGTGTGGAAAAATGGAACCCATATTCCAGGGAATCATATTCTCGATAAAGTTCACCACTGTCTACTTGTTTTCTCTTTATTTAAAAAAAAAAAAAAATTTAAATTAAAAAAAAATTTAAATGTAAAATACAAAACAGACAATGATTAAAATGCGCCAACATCTTATGCACTGAATCTTAAGACTTGCAGCTTAAAATGTAAAATGTAAATGTTCTGTCACATTCAGTGTAAAATGGAACCCATATTCCAGGGGTGCTGCTTTACAGCATAAATCCCAACAGCACGTTAGGTTAGATAACCACACCTCCTGTATTTCCATTCCGTACATGGTTGTCAAGTTTGCAGACGACACAACAGTGATCGGCCTCATGAGCAACAACGATGAGTCGGCCTCCAGGGAGGAGGTCCAGCACCTGGTGACGTGGTGCACCGACAACAACCTGGCCTCAACAGCAAGAGGACCAAGGAGCTCATTGTGGACTTCAGGAAGTCCAAAGCCAGCACACACACCCCCATCTGCATTAACGGGACGGAGGTTGAACGTGTCGCCAGCTTCAAGTTTCTGGGCGTCCACATCTCCGAGGATCTCTCCTGGTCCCTCAACACCTCGTCTCTGGTTAAGAAGGCTCCTCTTCAGACTCCACTACCACTGAACACTGTCCTTCTAGCCAATCTGTTGTCACCACTGTTTACTTGTGAAAAAAAAACAAAAAAACAAAAAAAAAAAAAAAAACCCACTAACCTTTTCTATCCCAATGTTACAGGTATGATACGCAGACGCCTGCAATGATGTCTTTTGCCGTTTTACTGCACTGATCTTGTACGCCAACTTTGATTGTTCTTACCTTGTATTAATGCACATCTTGTAAGTCGCTCTGGATAAGAGCGTCTGCTAAATGCTTAAAATGTAAAATGTAAAATGTCATCAGCGCCTCTTCTTCCTGAGGAGACTGAAGAAAGTCCACCTGTCTCCTCAGATTCTGGTGAACTTCTACCGCTGCACTATTGAGAGCATCCTCACCAGCTGCATCACAGTCTGGTACGGCAACTGCTCTGCTTCTGACCGGAAAGCACTGCAGAGGGTGGTGAAAACCGCCCAACGCATCACCGGCACTTCACTCCCCTCCATCGAGGCAGTCCAGCACAAGCGGTGTCTGCGAAGGGCGCACAGCATCACCAAGGACACCTCTCACCCCAGCCACAGACTGTTCACCCTCCTCCCCACTGGGAGGCGCTACAGGTCTCTCCGTTCCGGGACCAGCAGGTTCAGGAACAGCTTCTTCCCCTCAGCTGTCACCTTGTTGAACTCTGCACCAAGGCGATAGCAACCCACCCACCCCACATGGACTACCTACCACTGCCACACTTCAATACCTGCACTGGTTACTTTTATATATTCTTGCACTACCGCATCTTTGCACTAGATACTTGTCTATACATTTCATATATATTTAATATTGTTTTTACTGTACATATGCAGCATATTCACTTCTCACTGTTCATACTGCGTATACTGTTTACACTGGTTACACCATACTGTTTATTTCATATTTATACTGTTTATTTCAAATTATGCTGTTTATTTCTTATTTCATATGGTTATGATGCTAACTGCATGTCTCAGTACCTATACCTTTTGTGCAATGACAATAAAGTTGAATCTAATCTAATCTAATCTGTGCACTTGCCTGCCCCAGGCAAACATTGGACTATGGTCACCGGTTACTATGTCTCCCTCGAACCGTGACAAAAACGCCTTGCTGCGAATGCTGTGCCGGGTAACGATATTTAAACTATTTGAACTCTCTGGCGAAGCATCCGGACGCGGTCCTCAAGATGAACTATTTTCTGAGCCTATTCTAAATTAAGTTGACACTTACTACAAATACCAGTTACGCTAAACTTGGCGTCAGAACTAATACTAAACATATTGCACTCCAAGCAGGAAAAAGGGGAGGAAGCCATCAGCGAATTCCTTAAATTTGTAATTTTGTTTTCTTGGTGGTAGAACAGAAAACCACGGGATTGGAGTCTCTTAATTTATAAATTTCACGCAGATTCGACGAAAACGTAGGTTATGAATCTGGTAAAAGTTATTTCGAAGTAGCAGAAGCAAGTAGAAAGCGCGTTGGCGTTTCAAACAACTAGTGGAACAGGAGTGCAACTGAGTACGTTCTATCAACTACAAAAACTATAATGATATCATTATTTGTATCTTTCTTTCTTTATAATCATCGCCACGTGAATAATATACTCTTCTGTCACATTCAAACTTCAGTGTAAACGGAACCCATATTCCAGGAAATCATATTCCGATAAAGTTACTCTTTTCTCTACAAAACACATTAAAATCATCTTATGCACTGAATCTTACTTGCAGAGGTAGCGTGGGTGCTGCACAGCATAAATCCCAACAGCACGTGTATTTCCATTCCGTCAGAAAATCCTTTATTTTAATCCAATTGTTGTGAAAGCCGTCTGCGTTAGACTTAGAAGCTTCGACAATTGTTGAAAATGGCTTAAGCACCTAAGAAGACTGTCTCAATGGCCAGGGACAAAGTCTACAGCCAGGGGCGCGGCCACAAGGGTGGCACGGGGTGGCAGCAGCCACCCTTGAAATGACCTCTGCTATCCCGCTCGCCACTCCAACTCCAAGCTAAAAAACAAAACAATCTATGCTGTACCTCACACTGTTGTTGATTAAAATTGTGTTTAAAGTATTTTCGGTTATACATCTTATCGTAATAAGACACGGAATCCGCCAAACTTCTATGCGCAAAACTTCCATGCGCAAAATTCTGTTCGCTCAGACACTCGGTTCCCCGATCAGCTCTGAATGTTCGCCTTCCTTGGTTTCTGCTTGCACACAGGTGGGTTATATAATTAAGTTCTCTGAAATGTGCCTTCATTTGCCACCATATACGTTTATTTTTACCTCAGTTTACCATTTACCTTTTTGTACCATTTCAGGTACAAAAAGCTTACTTGAACAGCTTACATTTCAGTAAAAACTGGAAAATGGCAGTGTTCTAAAACTTTTGACCGGTTGTATATGTCTGGAATGAAAGCCTCTTTTACCCTGTTGAGAGTGATGTGTGAATGTGTACATGTGCCAAACAACCATCATTGTGTGTGAATGGGTTGTGAGTGTGCCCCGTGTGATTCTGTGCTTATGCTCTGTACTTCCCCTGTGCTACACGCTTTATTCTGATAAAGAAGTGCTGCTGAAATGGAAAAGGAAAGACTCATGACTCTTGATTCCGTGGCGTCCACTGCTACAATATGTCATTTTCTGGCCATTCATTTTGAACAGAGTTGTAAATACACACATCCTGTGTGTATCTAATCACATATCCTGTGTGTATCTAATCACATATCCTGTGTGTATCTAATCACATATCCTGTGTGTATCTAATCACATATCCTGTGTGTATCTAATCACATATCCTGTGTGTATCTAATCACATATCCTGTGGGTATCTAATCACATATCCTGTGTGTATCTAATCACATATCCTGTGTGTATCTAATCACATATCTTGTGTGTATCCACAATCCCCACCAAATGCCCCCAAACAGGCAGAGAACCAAAAGATCCCATCCAAGGGCCCTCTGCCTCTGGACAAAAGGGGGCCCCAGGGCCAGAATCCATCGGCCCAGCCTCTCCAGGGCGGGCCTTGCCAGGCGGTGCTAGGGGAGAACAGGTGAGCAGACCTAGCCAGGGGGCGGAGAGGCGCCCATCAAAACCAGATACAGTCATTGACCGTTTAAACCAGCTCTGTAAAGACATATGCCAAACCCAATAAAACTGGTTCAGTTCTCTACCCCTGCAATAATTTCCCCCTGTATTATTATTATTTTTTATTCCCCCCATGTCTATCACAATTACATCGATCAATACCCGACGCATCAAAGAACCAAACAAACAACATGCAGTCTTCTCCATCCTGCAACAGCTGCCCTCGGACGTCATCCTCCTACAGGAGTGTGGGATTCCCTTCCGCTCCATGGATGACAGTCTGAGGGAGGGATGGAGAAGGGGAGACTCTCTCTGGTCTGGCTCAAACACATCTCGAGCTGATGGGGTCGGCACGTTGATCAACAACCCCTATGTCAGAATAACATCATCTGAGATTAGAGTAGAGAGTGGGCGAATCCTCGTCACCGACCTCGACGTTGGGGGTTCCCCACTCCGGGTGATCAACGTTTATGGCCCTACTAGCGAGGCCGAGAGGCATTATTAATCAGATCATTAATCACCCCCCGTATGCCAGTGGTGGTGGGGGGGATTTCAACTGTGCCCTTCGGGATGAGGACCACAGCAGACTAAGGAGGGATTGATCCAGCCTGGGATTACTACATGTGGGTGAGTTCCTCTGGCGCCTCCTTCTCCAGAATAGACATGTTTTTGCTCTCTCCGGGCCTGAGAGTGCGCTCCTATGCCATCGGAGTAGTGCACCACCACAGGGTGACCATGTCCATGGACTGGGAGAAGACCATCATGGTGGGTAGGGGTCCCTGGAGGATGAATACCAGCCATCTCCAGGACCCCAAAGTGTGCCTCTCCTTCTCGAGACGATACCTGGAGTGGGTCACTTTAAAACACCTTTTTTGACTCCCCGACAGAGTGGTGGGAGATGGTGAAGGATCGGGTGCGGGGCTACTTCCGGGCAGTCGGACAGAGGAAGGCAAGGGAATGGAGGGCAGCTTCTAACATTATTTTGAAAGTATAAAAATATGATTTTCTTTGCACTGCATAACTTTATTACAGTATAGTGCAAGTCCACTTTAAAACCTGTAGAATTGACACACAATATTGCGCACTCACACATATGAGTAACTACAGGACCTCAGTCTAATGTAGACCTGCACTCACAGTCCCCATAACCACACAGCGCGTGGAATTTCTCTCAACTCCCAGAGCGTGTTGTATTTGGTTATTTGGTGAATGGGGCGGAGCCAGGCGGAGTCAGTCAGTGTGATGAGGCAGTCAGCACTGGGAAGTCCCAGAGAGAAATCAACAGAGCAGAGAGAATACTTCCAGACACAGTGAGAGATGTGTGGTTTCACAGCGCCCTCTACTGGCTGTATGACGCTCTGCACACAGAGAGCACTGAGTTTCTGACAGAGGGCAATGTTGGCATTCCTCACAGTGAGAGAGACCAGTGGCCCAGGGAACCAGGAAGTGTGACAGTCAGTGCATTTGTTTCGAAATAAAACCATTTCACTGCATTTCTCTGCCGTCTGTGTGCCAACCCGTATTACTGTTAACAAGCCATGCGGGTTTGGTGGAACACCAGTGGCTACTACGCTTTTGCTGTTATACTAAGTTTAAAAGCCATGCAGTGGGCCATCTCCAGGGTTGGGTTGTAACGGAATACATGTAACGGCGTTACGTAATCAGAATACAAAAATCAAGTAACTGTATTCAGCTCGCGTTACATTTGAAAAACGAGTAATCTGAATACAGTTACTTTAATAAACCTGAAGTGAATACATTTTGGATTACTTCTTGGAATGCTTGGTGGAAAGTTTTCCTTACAAACATTAATGAGCTGATATTCATTACTAAAGCTACAGCATGAAATTATCACGCCAACATGATTATCATCACACAGCTCACGAAAACTACCCCCGCTGCACAGAACCAAAAAACTGCGTTAAAAAAAATGCGTTTAAAAAAAGCGCGCGCCCACACTCAGACAAACATTGATAGGGACAAGATGGAAGAAAAGTCAGCTTTTAGTTTGTGGCGTTATCGACACAATTTCCAGTTTAAAGAAGAACATGGGGAAAATCTGTCGGTCCAGTGTACCTTGTGTCTTCCAGGAATAAAGATACTGTCGGCATCAAAGGACTCGACGAATCTTAAAAAGCACTTGGAGTAAGTCAGTTTAATGAACACAGTTCTGCAGTAATTTGCTGTTACCAGACCTTAGCCTACGGTTTGAGGCATCGCATTAACTGCTCTGCTAATTTTATACTGCTTTCTGTATTGTTGAAACGATGACATTTTATTTTATTCTTTTTATTTTTCCCAGTTTTCTCCGAATTTGGTAGACAATTATACTCTACTATACGTCAATTACGTTATGCACTGCCGAGCATTCGCCGCTACACAGCCCGCCAACACTGGCACTTTTCTAAGCCATCCCCAAGTCGCTGTTATTCCAGTGCCAAAAAAGTTTCAAAAGTTATTACATTGTTTAAGATGCTGTGTTTGAGTTATGCTCACGATGAGCCATCAAAACAGTAAAATAACTTGCCTTTCAATATCCCTTTGCTTTTTATTATGATTAATTTTGAATCTGTCCATTCTAATTCCATAACATGTTAATGACGACGACTACAACAAAAAATGCAGATACAATGTTGCATATATTTAGCTAAATTGACATCTCAAATTTATTAGTATTTATTATTAAATGAACAGAAGCTGACCTGACCTCAACACAGTGGAAAGTTGAACATGACATCCTTTTTCAAAGTGTAATGCATAATAACTATTTTAATGTATTACTGATCAAATAAAAAAGTGAACATGGCGTGTGCAAAAGTTTGAGCACCCTTTTAGTACTAAGTAGCACCACCTTTGGCTATATAACAGCGTCCCAATGTCTCCTGTACCCCAAAACATACCCATCTGTGATGGAAAAAGTAAGTAATCCAAAAGTATTCTAAAAGTAATCTGATTACGTTACTTTTTTGAGACATGTAACTGTATTCGTATCGGATTACTTTCAGAGCCGTGTAATCAGTAATCAGGCACTAATTACATTTACAAAGTAACCCTCCCAACCCTGGCCATCTCATTATGATAATGTGAAACAGCAATGTTTCATCGTATCTGGTTGTATTCCTTTTAGTACCTTTGATTCAAAGAGGAAAAGGCTTGTGAAGAAAGTTGCTTTTTATAGGTGGACTAGCGACCACTTCGCAAAACAACCCCAACTGTAGAGTGTGAACCATAGATATACAGGATTTGGATCAATGTGTGCGAAAGTGCAGGTGTGGTGTGAGAGCGTGTGAAATGGGTGAAGAGCGTGAGACTCAATCTCAGAGTGTGAGTGGGCGGCCCTGCAGTCTGTATAAGACAATAACATTAATGTTTACAATAGAATAACAGACTCAGTGCATTTCAACTACAGAATTTGAGTAACTCATATTTCAGCACCCAGTTCTCTGACATGCAGCTGGTTTGCCTGTGGTTACCAGCGATGAACAAGTGCCCCCTGTCCAGTCTGAAACAGATTAAGCTCTATAGGGGCTGTCCAGGATTAGGGTGAAGGGCCCTAAATCTGCCAGAGAACCTGCCATTCAAAGCTCAAGCCCTACATTAATGAATCCCCCAAAACATTCAGGAAAGGGCAGGCGTTTGTAGATATGGATTATTATGCATCAAAATGAATAGAATAGTGGAACTTCCTAAGCATTAATGATCACTGCGCCACAGGTTCATCACAGCTCCAGTTGTTTTAAACTTCTAAATTATTGCCCTAATAGTGGAAATGGATATTTTCAGGCATGTAGCTATTTTTTTATGGCCATTGCCTGATTTATTAAAGTTTACAACCTTTTGTCTCATTTCATTTATGTATTCTCTGATCTTCCCCATGTTGAAGGATGACTAAGGGAGTTTGGCCTTATATTTATACCCCAGTGAAACAGGAAGTCATGGATGACCACTTCCTAAAGACTCAGGTGAACCTAAAGCAATAGAATATAGATATTAATATACTTCATTTAGATTTTGTTCATATGAATTTCTAAGGGTGCCAATAATTGTGACACACAATGCTTTGAGAAAAAAAAACTTTTTTGACAAGGATGTTTTTTCCTTTGAATAATTTTACTTCAATTAAAGTTTAGATTTCTCTCATATTTTTAGTAAGATCAAGTAGATTTTTTCATAGCCTTTTTTGCTCATCTTTACCAAGGGTGGCAATAATTCTGGAGGGCACTGAATATATGTATTTGTGATTTTATTGTATTAATACAAAGGTCCCTCGGTGTACTCACATCACTGCTTCAACTGGTCACACTTATGAAGACAAATTCAAACAATTTCATCAAGCAAACTTTTTTGTTATTTTGGTTTTTACATAATCAAATTCCTGATACAGAGTTTGAGTCTAAAGAACAAATTTAAATTCTGACCAGATTTGTATTAAGAGAAACCTGCTTCAAAGTCTTACTTTAACCTTCCTCAAATTAAACTGAAATATGCCATACAATAACACACCACTGAATTATATTTTATAATGGATCATGCAATGTGACCAAATGATCCCCGGTGACGCTTTCCTCACGTGCGCAAATAATCTGTATATAGTCTGGCTGCCGCTCTTAGCTCTGGCTCCATCACTACATAATGCCACACACTTTTGGCACGAAATATCGTGGTCTTTGAAAAATTCATCAAGGGCTTTACAGACCTCTGCACCTGTCGTTCGCCCTGGCAGTGGTTTGCAAAAAATAAATTCCTCACACAAAGCACCACTGTCCTCGTATCGCACAAAAACCAACAGTTGCGCATCGTTAGTAATACCTGTCGACTCGTCAATTCGAATCGAGAACCCTTGAGCCAATCTAAGTTTCTCTGTCAACTGCTCTTTCACATCACTGGCCATTTCCACAATTCGTCGTCCCACTGTGCTATCTGACAAGGGGATGCTTTTTAATTTGTTTGCACATTCTTTGTTTACCATGGTTTTACACATGTCTAGGCAGGCAGTGTGGTATAATGGTTAGGGAACTGGGCTTGTAACGTCAAGGTTGCAGGTTCAATCCCCAGGTGGGATACTGCCATTGTACCCTTGAGCAAGGTACTTAACCTGAATTGCTTCAGTTAATATCCAGCTGTATAAATGGATTGTAAAGAAATGTAAACTGTAAGTCACTCTGGATAAGAGCGTCTGCTAAATGCCTGTAATGTAATGTCTATAGCCGCTGGTAAAATAAGTTGTTCTGCGATGGTATGTTTTTTTTTGCATTGTGCAACTCTAAGCGCCACCTGATATGATGCTGTCAGTGCATTTTCACTCACTTTTGCACTCTTTCTCATGAGCGTCTGCTGTCCTTTAAAATTACGCAACATCTCTTGAAAATACTCCATAGGCTTGGCCTTCCAGGAACTGTGATGAGTCTGCATATGCCACAATAGTTTTGACGGCTTCATGGCTTCATTTGAAAGATGTGTTGAGCATATGAAACACAGTGGTACCTCGTCTCCTGCTTTGTCAGTAGTAGATGTAAATCCATATTTAACATAATCCTCGCTGTATTTTCTTCTTGGTCTTTCCTTCTTACTTTTCCGTTTCTTCTGGCTTTTTCCTAACTACGCACCGATCCATGGTGGTGCTGGCTAGATAGCAAACTAACTAGCTAGCTAATGGCGTAGCAGTAACAGCTAGCTAACAGCACTAAACTACATTTTATATATTTGGATGGATCTGATTATTCACAAACAAGAAATAATAAATGTAAATGTGTAAAAATTAAAAAATATATTAATAAAAAACATTGTAGCGAGCGTGCGCGAGGTGATGTATCAGGAATAACACAGAGTCCAGCTGCGTTGCAAAAATGCAAAAACTTTATTAAAAGGTGCGATAAATATCCATGTTCCATACACCGCACAACTCCGGATAATACCACAGGAACTTTGCTGGTACAGACGCATCCTGCAAAGGTGGTTCTGTGTGGCTCAGTAAGTAGAGCATGGCGTTGGCAACACTTAGGTTGTGGGTTCAATCCCCACTGGGACCACATATACTGAAAAAATAAAAAGTATGCATTCACTACTGTAAGTCGCTTTGGATAAAAGCGTCTGCTAAACGGCATATATATACACGCCAGACCATAAAACTTCTTCAAGTAGTTACAACAACTCGGAAGTACACTCATCAACAAGAACACTCATTCGATGATGAACACTTTTGCCCCGACAAGGGACTACACCAAACAATACAGTTATACTGGCTTCAACATTTAGCACACTGCGACCAGCCAGCTAACACATATAACAAAGTTACAAAACACATATAACAAAGTTGAACAAAGTTACCACCAGGACCACATACTGAAAAATGTATGCATTCACTACTGTAAGTCGCTTTGGATAAAAGCGTCTGCTAAATGGCATATAAAAACAGCACAATTAACCCAATTACACAGGGGGAACGAACAACCACAGAACATCATTCCCCCATAATGCCCCGCGCACACATTCCAATGAGCGACCCCCCTGGATCGCCACAATATTTTCATTGCTTCCGGCAGTGAAACTACATTATTGAATGAATTGTCAGGGACCCCATGCAATACCTTCACAGGGGGCCGCAGACCACCGGTTGAAAACCTAGACCTTTACATTACATTACATTACATTACAGGCATTTGCCAGACGCTCTTATCCAGAGCGACTTACAACAAAGTGTTAACCGTAATCACGAACAGTTTAGCTGAAAGCCACCCTAGCGGGAAGTACAGTTCCTAGGTGCTAGGAGCAACCACATAGTTAAACTAGGACCCTGTAGGTAAATCTGTAGCCACAATTCAAAGGTAGCAATAAAGCAATCAGTGCAGAAAATAATGCATTTTAACATTCTTTTATATTGCACTTTAATAATGCAAAGAAAACAAGTTCATATTCATTTTTAAACAACACAATACAGTACTAATGTTTTAACTTAGGAAGAGTTCAAAAATCAATATTTGGTGAAATAACCCTGATTTGCAATCACAGCTTTCATGCGTCTTGGCATGCTCTCCACCAGTCTTTCACATTGCTGTTGGGTGACTTTATGCCACTCCTGACGCAAAGATTCAAGCAGCTCAGCTTTGTTTGATGGCTGGTGACCATCCATCTTCCTCTTGATCACATTCCAGAGGTTTTCAATGGGGTTCAGGTCTGGAGATTGGGCTGGCCATGACAGGGTCTTGATCTGGTGGCCCTCCATCCACACCTTGATCGACCTGGCTGTGTGGCATGGAGCATTGTCCTGCTGGAGAAACCAATCCTCAGAGTTGGGGAACATTGTCAGAGCAGAAGGAAGCAAGTTTTCTTCCAGGGTAACCTTGTACGTGGCTTGATTCATGCGTCCTTCACAAAGACAAATCTGCCCAATTCCAGCCTTGGTGAAGCACCCCCAGATCGTCACCGATCCTCTACCAAATTTGGGTGGGTGTGAGACACTGTGGCTTGTAGGCCTCTCCAGGTCTCTGTCTAACCATTAGACGACCAGGTGTTGGGCAAAGCTGAAAATGGGACTCATCAGAGAAGACGACCTTACTCCAGTCCTCTACGGTCCAATCCTTGTGGTCTTTTGCAATCCTCAGCCTGGCTCTTCTTTGCTTCTCATTGTTGAAGGGCTTTTTTCTAGCTTTGCATGACTTCAGCCCTGCCCCTAGGAGCCTGTTTCGAACCGTCCTCGCCATGCACTTCACCCCAGCTGCCATTTGCCATTCTTTTTGTAGGTCACTTGATGTCATCCTATGGTTGTTGAGTGACATTCGAATGAGTTGGCAGTCATCCCGGTCAGTGGAGTCATTTTCACCCTCTGCCGGTCTGGAGCTTTGTTGTCCCCAATGTCTGCTGCTTGACCTTGTTCTTATGAACCGCCGTCTTTGAAATTTGAAGGATAGAAGCAACCTTACACTCACTGTATCCCTCTGCCAGTAAAGCCAAAATTGAACCCTTCTTTTCCTCACTCAAAACTTAAACTTTCAACTCGTTTGGCATGGTCAATAGTTATTTTTTGATTCCAATTACTTTTGAGGTACTACTAGCACTGTTTTTTGCCATCCAGCTGGTCCTATTGCAAGAGGATAGTGATGACCACAGCAGTGGTTTTTATACTTTTCCTCATTAAATAAGATTTGGTTCAGGTGATCACCTAATCAGTACTTCATTAAGTAGAATGAGGTGTGCTTCTGTTGGAATTCAACAGACACTGGAATGGAATGGCTGCCATACATGTAGAGATGCTGATTTAAGAAAAATGTGGAGTGGTCTCTTAATTTTTTCCAGAGCTGTATATACAATATAAAAAAAAGGTAATTGCAGAATATATAATGCATAGAGCTTGTGTTAACTGTGAAGGATATTGTGGGGGAATAATTCTGCAGATTAGATCATAAATTCTGTGACTGAAGGACGGCATTCCTCTAATGCCATGACTCAACTCCAGTACTGAAACTACACCCTGTTATAACCACTTATTACTATCTTATAGCACCTTTGGAGAAAAACGAAGCGTGCTGCCTTTAAATTACTGAAATTAATAAATTAAAATTCAAGTTTTTAACTGTTTTAGAACTTATACTGATGCTCTCAAATAAAAGAGCATAGCTTAGGATATGACAGTAGCAGCAAAGGTCACATCCAGTATACGCACAACGCTACATGTGGTTTACTTGGAAATACACATTTAAATTTAGGGTGCAGTACTGACAGGTGAGTGATACTGACTTCATTATGGAACATTACACCTCAGACGTGTCGCCCCTTGTTCAAATTTGGCACCCAGCCCAAGGGGCGGGGAAAACAAACTGGGTGTCAGATAGTCTGTTCACTCACTTTCATTTTAGATGTGTGAGAAATGCTAGTCCACGGGAGCAAGCATCAGGTATTGGGTTTACTCCCCAAAAAAAAGCCATTAAAAAGATATAGGGCTTGTCAAAAAAACATGGTTTGGGGCTAAAGACGCCACTGACTCTGACATGCTGAAATGAGCACCTGCTATTAGCTGAGTTCTGTTTCAATTGCTATTCTCCATCCCTCAGTCTGTTGTGTGCAATAAGCTCACTGTAATGGGCTGTGTGTGCACCTCACGCACTTCCTCATCTATCTAATCTGTACAGTGTTTTAAAAAAGAGTGAAGAACAAAATGGCTGCCGTGCAGAACCCAGGTGGGCGCTACAAAATGGTGGAGGTTGAGGTGAGTTCCCCCCCCTTCACTGTAAAGCACTTTGAGATCATGAGGTGAAAGGCGATATATAAAAACAAGCTCTCTTATCTATTAGTGGTTCGGTGTGGCTCAGGAGGTAGAGTGTTGCGCTGACAATGCTCAATTTTCAATTGAAAATACTGTGTGTCTATGTGTGAGTGTGTATGTGTATGTGAGAGTGTGTGTGTGTGAGTGCATGTGCAGTGTGTTTTTGTGTGTGTGTGTGTGTGTGTGTGTGTGTGTGAGTGTGTGTGTATATGTGCATGTGTGTGTGTGTGTGTGTGTGTGTGTGTGTGTGTGTGTGTGTGTGTGTGTGTGTGTGTGTGTGTGTGTGTGTGTGTGTGTGTGTATGTGTGATGTTTGTGTGTGTGTGTGTGTGTGTAAGTGCATGTGTATGAGTGTGTGTGAGTAGTGTGTGTGTGTGTGTGTGTATGAGTGTGTGTGATGTGTGTGTGTGAGTGTGTAGTGTGTGTGTGTGTGTGTGTGTGTGTGTGTGTGTGTGTGTGTGAGTGTGTGTGTGTGTGAGATCCTCTTGCTGCAGCTCTCCTCCAGCTCTTCCCCTGTAGAGACAGCAGGACACAGGGATTAAAAGGCTCCTCTGGCTCCAGGCCTCAGTGCAGAGCTGCAGGTCCGCAGGGTGGAGCCGGACCTCCAGGAGCCGGTGGAGAACAGGTCACTCTGAATTTATCTGTGCGCACCACAACTCTCCAACGCGCTAATATTCACATACAACAATAAAGTAACTAACTGTATGTTAGCGAAAGTGATCTCTCTACAGGTGAGACGTTCAGTAAAGTGACTTACTGTGCGTTAAGGAAAGTGATATCTCTGTTGTTGAGATCCATACAAAGTTCAATACTGTGTGTTAGTGACAGCAATCTCTCTGTACAGTAGCTAAGCTACGCAGTAAAGTGACTTACTGTGCATTCGGCAGAGTGATCTCAGGCTTTGACTGCAGGTTTGAGTTCAGAGTTCTCAGACTCCGTGCCAGAGGCTACAATGAGAAACACAAAGTTAGAACAGCAGTTCAGCAAGGCCCAGTGTAGTTCATATCTCAGGGTCTGGGCCCTTCATATTCACACTAAACTGGCACCAGCTCATTCACAGCGATCAAATCATTCAATATTAAATTACTTCACGCACACCTGAAGGTTGGCTTTCAGGATTGAAACTTCAAGACAGCGATTACAGTGTGAAACCTGCTCATCTGTGACCTGACTGAATGAGCTCTAAGTCACATTAAATTCATGGCATTGGGTAAAAGCATGAGAGTAAATATACTCACTGTTAGTCTTCCCGTAGCCTGAAACAGAGACAAACAAGTTTGTCACTGTAAATAATTCTACCAATAACCACCAACACGTCATATAAGTTCTACTTTACAGTATATAGACTATATATTTCATGGAGTGTGTGAGTGGAATGTTTCACTGCGTTGGCGTGTACGTGCACGTGTGTTTGTGTCAGTTACTGAGAGTTGTAGTGTGTCAGTTTCTCTGTGTGTCGGTGGGTCTCTCTCACCTGCGCCTCTCTTCTTCCACACCACGACCCCGACGACCGCGAGGGCGAGGAGGAGAACACCCACCACACAACCGATGATGACACCCATGGAGGGGCCACTGCCGTCAGGATTACCATCAGGACTGTAGACACGCACTGTAGGCAGGGCGAGTCACATTAAACACACAGACACACACACACACACACACACATACACATAACATTACATGACTGAATATTAATATTTTTCATCTTTGACATCTTCAGTCTTGGACTAAATCATCGTTGCCCTTTACTAGTTGACCTTTGTAATGATAGTGTATCAGTGGGCAGTGTGATCTCTCCTCTCTCTCTCTCTCTCTCTCTCTCTCTCTCTCTCTCTCTCTCTCTCTCTCTATGTCTCTCACTCTCAATGTCCTGGTTCCTCCTTATCTCCTGCTCAATCACTCTCTTAACGATGACCTCTTCCAGACTCTTGTGCTGCACGACGCAGGTGTAGTCCTCAGTCTGCCAGTCCTTCACTGTGAGGCGAGATGTTGTCTGGAAAGTTCCGTCCTCGTTGGGCACCGTCTCCCTCAGCTCCACGTCATCATAATGGTCCTCTCCCTTCTTCTGCCAGGTTACCATGATGCCACGGGGGAAGAATCCGGTCACATGACAGACAATAGGAGAGGAGGGGTCCTTCTGGAGCAGAGAGACCTCAGGAGCAACTGAGAGAGAGAGAAAGAGAGAGAGAGAGAGAGAGAGAGAGAGAGAGAGAGAGAGAGAGAGAGAGAGAGAGAGAGAGAAAGAAAGAGAGAGGAGCAGGGGGAGAGAGAGGAGGGGCAGGGTAGGGACAGGGAAAGCGAGAGGAGCAGGGGGGGAGAGAGAGGGGGGCAGGGGTAGGGAGAGGGAGAGAGAGAGAGAGAGGAGCAGGGGAGAGGGGGGGCAGGGTAGGGGGAGAGAGAGAGAGAGAGAGAGATGGGGGCAGGGTAGAGAGAGAGAGAGGTGGGGAGAGAAGGAGAGGGAGATTTAAAGATTGCCTTTATTGGCACAAATCAGATCTGAGGAACACAGTCCATCACACATCCCATGTGCTCAGACAGAACATGACAACAACAACACAAAACATGGAGCATAGAGCTTACAACACTTCAGCACAAAACATCATATTAAACCATACAAAAAATAAATAAATACTAAAATAAAAATATAAAATAACAAAATTCAAACAATAAATACAGCAGTCATTACAAAATGAAAAAATTACATCTCCATCGCCTCCCACCATACACAAAACCCCTCCCACAGCCGATATGGAGCTAAACACCTCTAGACTGTCCACTGTCTTGTGATAAGCATGCTCAACCCTAAGGCGGGCTGCCACCAGTCCTTGCAAAATACGTTCTTTTTCTTTTCTTCCCTCATAAAACCCAGTATTATGAAAATACTATTAAAGCACTTATGCACTTATGCAGTGATACATGTCAAAATATGTCACTGCTAAACGGTAACGTTGTGTAGCAATGAAAACGTTATGACTGAGTCAGGACCTGACACACCACAGCATGTAAACAGAATGCACCAGTCCAAGATAAGCATCATTACCTTTTAGCACTCATTCAACACATTCCCATCACAAACAACACTGTTCTGTAACTGTAAACATCACGTGTGTGATAATCATCAAAGGGCTGTTATAAAGACATCCAGTTGAACATGTTTAACATGGTGGTTGTGTTAATGCTGTCAGTGCTGCTGTGTATTTGAAGGGTGAACGGTGTTGAGCAGAGTGTTGAGCAGAGTGCAGGATGTTTGTAGTGTAGTTGAGCTCTCAGTGCTGCTGTACCTGTTCTCTCCAGAGTGCTCCTCCCGTAGCTCACATACTTCTTCAGCCACTCAATGCACTCCTGGGTCAGGATGCTCTTACTGTACTCAAGACGAACTGGGCTATTATTCCACTCGAGTGCTGTGCTGACTCCCTGTGGTGAAGGAGAAATCCATCTTGTGTTCTTCATATCAAACACAAGGAAGTCTTCCCCGTCGTATCCATAATGATTAAACCCGTCTGTGATCCTGGTCTCATCATCCCACACACAGCCGGACATCTTCTGGAAAACATGGACACCTGGAGAGAGAAACACACACTGAGCACCTCCCTCACCACTCTGCACCTGGAGCACTTTTACACACTCACTTACACACTCACTTACACAGCTCTGACACCACTGAGACTGGAGCACTTTTACACACTCACTTACATACTCACTTACACAGCTCTGACACCACTGAGACTGTAGCACTCTTACACACTCACTTACACACTCACTTACACACTCACTTACACAGCTCTGACACCACTGAGACTGGAGCACCTTTACACACTCACTTACACACTCACTTACACAGCTCTGACACCACTGAGACTGGAGCACTTTTACACACTCATTTACACAGCTCTGACACCACTGAGACTGGAGCACTTTTACACACTCATTTACACAGCTCTGACACCACTGAGACTGGAATTTAAATATATATATTAATATTCATAAGAGTGAATTGGCACTTTGTGCAAGTCCATCAGTCCCTAATCTTCACAACAGAAATCACAGGGCAGTTTACACCCCACAAAACACTACAACTCCTGTGTGAGTGCAGCTTATGGGAACAGATGTGGAATGTCCCGGTGGGGTAGGGGGTAATAAGGTCCCGTAAAGGAACAGGGCGATAAGGAGCCCCTCAGTCAGGCCCTGGGGCAGGAGGCTCAGCTGGCGGCCCAGAGCTGGGAGAGAGAGGAGGCCGGTGAGCTGGGAGCCGCTGTGCACAAACCCAAAAACGCAGCACAGGCGTCCTTCCAGCTCCGCCCTGACACAGGAGGACGGCTCCTTCAACAGCCAGCAGTGAAGTGAGACACACTTTCCTTCACTAAGGCTGAGGGCCTCAAACACACTGTACAGGTGTTCTTCATGGGAGGAGGAGACAGGCCCAGGTACAATGATGTCATCTGAGCATACAGCCACGCTGGGACGCTGGCGAGGACAGATGACATCATCTTCTGAAAACAGCCGTGTGCAGAGCTCAGACCGAACACCACGCGTGTGTAACGGAACACGCCGGCACGTGTGGAAAAGGCCCTGAGGCTCCTACTGTCAGGGCTGAGCTGCCCCTGCGAGAGGCCCTGTCACAGGGCAGGTTTGGAGAAGACAGAGGCACTGGAGAAGGTGGTGCTCAGCTCCTGGGCTGTGAGTGTCTCCACACACGTAACCGTGCAGCACAATATCTCTGATACAGATGACCAGGGTGACCAAATGATAAGAGTCTCCCACCGTCCCACCACCTGCCCTCTTGATCCCATTCCTTCCCCCCTCTTCCAGTCCATTGCTATGGACATCCTCCCCTTTGTCTCCAATGTCATTAACTCCTCTCTTTCCTCTGGCTCTGTCCCCTCTTCCCTCAAATGCACTCATGTTGTCCCCCTCCTCAAAAAACCCTCTCTGAATCCTGCTGTCATCTCAAACTACCGACCTGTCTCTCTCCTCCCATTCCTTTCCAAAACATTAGAGCGGGCTGTCTATAATCAATTGTCTGCTCATCTCTTACAGAATGACCTGCTTGATCCCAACCAATCTGGGTTCAGAGCAGGCCACTCCACAGAGACTGCTTTCCTTGCGGTCACTGAGGCTCTTCACGGGGCTAAGTCCCGATCCCTTAGCTCCGTCCTCCTCCTCCTCGACCTGTCGGCGGCATTCGACACCGTGGACCACCAGATCCTGCTCTCATCTCTCGTCGAGATGGGAATCTCTGGATCTGCGTTGACATGGTTTGAGTCCTACCTGGCTGACCAGTCCTACCAGGTGGCCTGGAGAGGATCCCTCTCCTCTCCCCACACCCTCTCTACCGGTGTCCTGCAGGGCTCGGTGCTAGGCCCCGTCCTATTCTCTCTGTGTCACGGGGCCGGTAGATGTGGAACCAAATGCGGGTGAGAGAGAGAGAGAGAGATCCGGAAGCAGTGATGCGATTTAAGCCGATTTTAATGCTTAACCGCACAGGACAGAAAACGAAACAAAACAGTGTCTGAACAAGACATGTAAAAATACAAATAACCAAACCAAAAGCCACAACGAGAAAAACAAAACAAAACTAGCGAAACTGAACAATCCAAAACGTGTACAAAACAACACGTAACTAAGCTAAACATAGGCGTACGAATAAACAAACAAGAAAACACGAACACGAACACGAAACACGAAATCTTAGCGAGCGAGAGACAATTGGCAACAATGGTACAAAGAACAGAAAATGCAAAGCTAGCAAAATGTCCAAGCGATGAACAAAGAGAAACCCGAAGTATAAATGTTCTCTCGGTTAACTATTTCCAGCCGTCGATAATGACCTGGCCCGATTCTCCGCATTCCTCACGCTTCTCCTGATTGCTTGATTCGTGACAGAACCCCCTAGGACCGACTCCCGACGGTCCAGGAAGAGCCGCTTGCCGAGCTTTAAACTCCCGGATGAGACCGGGATCCAGGATCTGTTTAGCCGGAATCCAGGACCGATCCGCCGGTCCGTATCCCTCCCAGTCCACCAGGTACTGGACCCCTGATTGCACTCGGCGGGACTGGAGGAGACGCCGAACGGTGTAAGCCGGATGACCGTCGATGAGACGAGGAGCCGGGGGAGTTCTTGCCGGCTGTGTGTGTGCCCCAATGAGTAGAGGCCGAAGGCGGGAAACATGAAACGTGGGATGTACCCGGCGCATCTCTGGAGGCAACAAGAGGCGGTAAGCCACCGGATTAACCCGGCGAATCACTTTGAAAGGCCCCACAAAACGTGGAGCCAGCTTGCGGTTTTCTACCTTGAGAGGCAGGTCCCGGGAAGATAGCCAGACCCTCTGACCAGGACGAAAGGTGAGCCCCGGACGACGGAGGCGGTTGGCCTGGATACGGTTCTGTTGGGTGGTGCGCTCGATGGCTTGCCTAGCTCTTTTCCAGACCTGTCTGCAACGCCTTATGTGTAGTTCTGCTGAAGGTACCCCAGTTTCACTCTCCTGGTCGGGGAAGATAGGCGGTTGGTAGCCAAACTGGACCTCAAATGGCGACATCCCAGTGGTGGAGCAGCGAAGGGTGTTGTGTGCATATTCGGCCCATGGAAGGTTGCGGCTCCAGGACATGGGGTTAGATGATGAAAGACACCGCAGGGTCGTCTCCATGTCCTGATTGACCCGCTCCGTCTGCCCGTTGGACTGGGGGTGGTAACCTGATGACAGGCTGGCTGTAGCCCCGATGAGTGTGCAGAAGGCCCTCCAGAACCGGGCGGTAAACTGTGGTCCCCGGTCAGACACGATGTCGGTGGGAAGGCCGAACACCCGAAACACGTGTTCGACCACCAGTTCCGCGGTCTCCTGGGCTGAGGGTAGTTTGGGCAGGGCAATAAAACGACAGGCCTTGGAGAAACGGTCCACCACCACCAAGACCGCAGTGTGACCATGTGAGGAAGGTAGCCCTGTAACAAAGTCCATAGATATATGAGACCATGGACGGCGGGGAATGGGTAGGGGGTGGAGTAGTCCTTGAGAACGGGTCCGGGGGTTTTTGTTTTGAGTGCATATGTTGCAGGCTAAGACAAATGACCGAACTTCCTCCTCCATCTTGGGCCACCAGAAACGCCGACGGAGAAATTCCAGGGTGCGTGACACCCCTGGGTGTCCGGTCAGATGGGAGTCGTGACCCCATTGCAGGACTTGTTTCCGTACAGAAGAGGGAACGAATAAGCGGTTAGGTGGGACGTCTTCAGGACGTGGTTCCGCTTGCGAGGCCTGACGAACTATGGTTTCAATACCCCACTGGATCGGGGCGATGATGCGGCTGGGTGGGAGGATAGTGTCTACTGAGGCGACTGTTTCAGGAATCTCAAAAATCCGGGAGAGAGCGTCAGGTTTCAGATTTTTGGACCCCGGACGATAAGAGAGGGTAAATTGGAACCGGTTAAAAAACAGGGCCCACCTAGCTTGACGTGAGTTCAACCGTTTGGCCTGCTGTAGGTACGCCAGATTTTTATGGTCGGTCCAAACAATGAATGGGTGAGCTGAACCCTCCAGCCAATGCCGCCATTCCTCCAGAGCTCTCTTAACGGCCAGCAGTTCGCGGTCCCCAATGTCGTAGTTGCGTTCGGTGGCAGTCAAGCGATGGGACAGGAAGGCACATGGACGAAGCTTGTTGTCAGGTTGTAACCGTTGAGAGAGAACGGCTCCAATGCCAGTGTTGGAAGCGTCAACTTCGACCACGAAGGGTAGAGCTGGGTCCGGAATGGTGAGGACAGGTGCCGAGGTGAAGCGCTGTTTCAGATGTTGGAAGGCTTGTTCGGCTTCGGGAGTCCAGAGGAAGTCCTTGGCCTTCCCCCGGGTCAGGTCGGTGAGTGGAGCCGCCACTGTTCCGAAGTCCCGAATGAATTTCCTGTAGAAATTGGCGAAGCCAAGGAAACGTTGCACTTGTTTAATAGAGATGGGGCGTGGCCAGTCTCGTACTGCTTGCGTCTTGATGGGATCCATCTGGATACTGCCTGCCTGTAGGATGAAACCCAGAAATGTGACGGTGGATGCATGGAACTCGCTTTTCTCCAGCTTGACGTATAATTGGTTCCGCAGGAGCAGCTGTAGGACATGTCTCACGTGTAATTCGTGTTCCTGGGCGTTCCTGGAGAATATGAGGATGTCATCTAAGTATACAAAGACGAAACGGTTGAGCACCTCTCTCAACACGTCGTTGATGAGCGCTTGAAAGACCGACGGACTGTTGGAAAGACCGAACGGCATGACGAGGTATTCATAGTGCCCTGTAGGCGTGTTGAAGGCAGTTTTCCACTCATCTCCTTCCCGAATGCGCACCAGGTTATATGCACACCGGAGGTCCAGTTTGGAGAAGATGGTGGCCCCCTGCAGCATCTCGAATGCCGTGGACATCAAGGGCAGAGGATATCTGTTCTTGATAGTGATGTTGTTCAGACCTCTGTAGTCGATACACGGCCGCAGGCCCCCATCCTTCTTCCCCACGAAGAAAAAACCTGCTCCCGCTGGTGAGGTGGATGGGCGTATGTGTCCGGCGGCGAGCGCCTCCCGGATGTAATCGTTCATGGCCGTCGTCTCGGTCCGGGATAATGAGAAAATCTTGCCCCGAGGAGGACTGGTTCCCGGCAGCAGATCAATCGCACAGTCGTACGGACGGTGAGGAGGTAGAGTAGCCGTGTGTTGCTTGCTGAACACCGCATGGAGATCCCTGTACGCCGGAGGCACACGGGCCCAGTCCTGGATCTCTGGTTCTCGGTGTGAGGCAGCAGCAGGAGAGCGAGGCAGCAGACAGGTGCTTTGGCAGGTCAATCCCCAGCCCAGTATCTTCTCAGCGTTCCAGTCAATTTGGGGGTTGTGCTTGCTAAGCCAAGGGTAGCCCAGCACGAGAGGTAGCTGCGGAGAGTGAGTGACAAAAAGTTCCATACGTTCCGTGTGTTCATCCCTTATAGTGATCTGGAGAGGAATGGTCCGCTGCGTGATGGCGCCGGATCCCAATGGCTTGCCGTCCAGGGCTGTGACTGACAGGGGGGATTCCAATGTCACAAGGGGGATTTGTAGTCGCTGGGCGAGGTTGAGGTCGATAAAGTCTCCCGCCGCTCCGGAATCAACAAGGGCGAGAGCCGAGTGCTGAGAGTTGTTCCAGCGCATGGAGATGGGCAACACCAATCCAGTGATGATTGATGCCTTGGGAGTGAACACTGCGCTACTTACCACCCTCCCGGTGTGGTAGTAGCATTGGCTTTTCCCTTTAGCTCCGCACATGAATCACGATAGTGACCAAAACGCCCACAGTACAGACAGCTGTTTTCTTTACGACGACGTTCCTTTTCTGTGGCTGAGAGACGAGCTCTGCCCAACTGCATCGGTTCCTCCTGTTCGTTGGGGGTAACACGAGGCGGTGAATTGGAGGCTGATGGGATAGGTTCCGTCCGCAACGGAAATGATGTCCGCGGTCGGGTACGGGGTAGTTACTGCGACGTTCATTGATACGTTCCCTTTGGCGATTGTCCAGCTTGATAGCCAATGCCACAAGTTCTTCCCACTGGTCGATGTGTCCATGGATGACGAGTTCATCCTTGAGCCCTTCGTTGAGACCCTGCCGGAACGTCGCTATAAGTGCCTCGTTGTTCCAGCGACTCTCCACGGCCAGGGTGCGGAACTCAATGGCGTAGGCAGCGACAGTTCGGCCTCCTGCTTGATCCGGAGCAGCCGGTAGCCGCTTCACGACCCTGGACTGGATGGTCAAACACAGTCTGTAACTCGGACTTGAATCTGGCATAGCTGTTGCAGACGAGCCCTTGTTCCTCCCAGATGGCCGTTGCCCACTGCAGAGCGGTTCCAGTTAAAAGGGAAATCACATACGCTATTCGGGAGCGTTCACTGGGAAATTGTGACGGTTGGAGTTCGAATGCCAGCGAGCACTGTGTGATGAACCCACGGCATCCTGTGGGATTACCGTCAGATCGTTCCGGTGCCGGAAGACGTGGTTCACGACGTAAGCCGGCTTGGTTAGTGTCCCTGGGTTCCGGATGAAACTGAGAGGTGGTGGTTGCGGTTTTGTTAAGGAGTAACTCCGTGATGGTGTTGAACTGGCTGGCTGTTTGGCGGCTGAATGTGTTCAGTTGTTCCGTGAGTACAATAATAGCCTGGTCCTGCCGTCTGATGGCTGCTTCCTGGCTTTGGATGGTACTGTGCAGGATGCTCTGGGTCCGCTCAGTCTCCGCTGGTTCCGAATTGGACTTGGACATTCTGTCACGGGGCCGGTAGATGTGGAACCAAATGCGGGTGAGAGAGAGAGAGAGAGATCCGGAAGCAGTGATGCGATTTAAGCCGATTTTAATGCTTAACCGCACAGGACAGAAAACGAAACAAAACAGTGTCTGAACAAGACACGTAAAAATACAAATAACCAAACCAAAAGCCACAACGAGAAAAACAAAACAAAACTAGCGAAACTGAACAATCCAAAACGTGTACAAAACAACACGTAACTAAGCTAAACATAGGCGTACGAATAAACAAACAAGAAAACACGAACACGAACACGAAACACGAAATCTTAGCGAGCGAGAGACAATTGGCAACAATGGTACAAAGAACAGAAAATGCAAAGCTAGCAAAATGTCCAAGCGATGAACAAAGAGAAACCCGAAGTATAAATGTTCTCTCGGTTAACTATTTCCAGCCGTCGATAATGACCTGGCCCGATTCTCCGCATTCCTCACGCTTCTCCTGATTGCTTGATTCGTGACACTCTGTACACCAAGTCACTTGGCTCTGTTATTTCCGCTCATGGTTTTTCCTATCACTGTTATGCTGATGACACTCAACTCTTTCTCTCCTTCTCTCCATCTGATACCCAGGTCCCGGCACGGATCTCTGCATGCCTGGCTGACATCTCCGCATGGATGTCCACCCACCACCTGAAGCTGAACCTGGGGAAGACAGAGTTGCTCTTCCTTCTGCGAAGGGCTCCCCGACGATTGATGCGTCAATCACCGTGGAAGGCTCCATAGTGTCTCCGTCCCAGTCTGCCAGGAGCCTTGGAGTGACCCTGGACAACCAGCTGTGCTTCTCGAGCCATATTGCAGCGATCACTCGGACCTGCCGTTTCTCCCTCCACAACATCCGGAGGATCCGACCGTTCCTCATCCAAGAGACCACTCAACTCCTGGTCCAGGCCCTGGTGATCTCACGTTTGGACTACTGCAATTCCTTGCTGGCAGGCCTTCCGGCCTGCGCCATCAAGCCACTGCAACTAGTCCAGAACGCCGCCGCTCGCCTGGTGTTCAACCAGCCGAAGTTCACCCACGTCACCCCTCTACTCTTCTCCCTGCACTGGCTCCCCATCGCAGCACGCATCAGATTCAAGTCACTGGTGCTTGCTTTTCAAGCAGCCAGAGGTACTGCTCCCCCATACCTCCAGTCACTCATCACTCCCCCACCCCGCCAAGACCCCTCCGCTCCGCCTCCTCTGGCAAACTGACTGCCCCATCCCTCCGGGCGCCTGGCAGCCGCTCCTCGCGGTCTCGCCTCTTCTCTGTCCTGATCCTTCGCTGGTGGAACGACCTTCCGCAATAGGTCAGGACCGCGGAATCACTGGCAATCTTCCGCAAGAGACTCAAAACCCACCTCTTCAGACTCCACTACCACTGAACTCTATCCATCTAGCTAAATTGTCTTCACCACTGTTTACTTGTTCAACCCTATTCTCAAAAAATTAAAAAAAAAAAAAATTAAAAAATTACACTAACCTTTTCCTTCCCGGTGTTACAGGTATGATACGCAGACGCCTGCAATTATGTCTATTGCTGTATTACTGCACTGATCTCGTGCGCTAACTATGATTGTTCCTACCATGTATTAATGCACATCTTGTAAGTCGCTCTGGATAAGAGCGTCTGCTAAATGCTTAAAATGTAAAATGTAAATGTACTCACCCTGAGTCTGTTTGAAGCGCGCCATTAATACTTTAATATAGGCTTGGAAGAACTGCTGGACATCATGCGCTCTGTGAGTCCGTTCATCCCAGTACTGCTGGTCCACTGATTTTTCCAACCACTCAGTCTTGGGGATAACACTCTTCATATTGCTGTCATAGTACTCTAACAGCTCATCATCCACCAGACCCACAGCAGTGAATTCTGGGAGGTCTATACCCGCTGTGACACCAGTGAAGAAGTACTTCAGAGAGTGAGTGGCTGTGGACAGAAACACGTTTGTTAGAACTGCAAAGTGTCAAATACTACATGAAGGCCAAAGCAACTTTTCAGATATGAAGCTTAATATCTCATATCAGGCTTATTTATTTCCATCCTAATTTCTAAATATCGTAATATCTACTCACAATTTCTAAATATGGTAAGATAATCTACTCACAATTTCTAAATATCGTAAAATAATCTACTCACAATTTCTAAGACAGCCAGACAGCAGCACCAATACAAACTAAATCACAAACTACGAACATTCCGTTTCCAGTGTTTTGTACAAACTCACTTCCACATTCCTACAGGATTATAAGAGCCAATCACAAAAGCATATGAATATGAGACAGAATATTAATATTGATAATGCATGTTATAGCACACAACAGTGGTGTAATGGTTTATGTACTCGGACCTAAACATTTGGTATAAGCCTTTGGTTCAATGTTCACCTTTACTGCAAAATTGAACAATAACTGGAAAAAAACGGGACAGTACTTGAGTCCCTGTGCTTAGTGGCACATTAAAGCCCTAGTACAACATAATTCAATATAAACTTGTAAACTAATACAAGGTATAACATAGCATCATTTATTTAATGCTATTTAATAACAACTATATCTAACAATGATTATGATTTTTTTAATTATGATTTGAAATTATGTACATACATATACAGTATATGCACAACCATCATTTCATCAGAGAGAAATCTAAACTGAACTAAACTGAAACTTCTGTAATCCCATGTCATCCTGGGTCAAACACGTGCGTTTCCTATGTTGCGGTGGTTGTTGTGGCACTACCATAACCAAATACAATGTACTTCTGTGTTGTGTCTGAATAGAGTTGTGCATACAATACTGGCCGATGCGATTCTGAAACTCAACACCTGGCTCTTATCTGGTCATAGACAGAGCCTGGCGGCAGGCAATCGGCAGACACCCTCACGTGATTGCTAATGTAGTACAGTAAATACTATTTATTAGTTTAAATATATCCAGATGTGAAAAACCGATACTCTTCTTCAATGACTTTGTTTGCAGCACACCACTGCGGTACTGGATAAGAAACCTTTAACCAGTGCTTCAGAAGAGGCACCGAGAACACGGGTGGAACCATGGTAACGGCACTGGTCTGGAGTGCAGGTTGCCCACTTTGGTTGGGGTTCGAGCCCCGGCTGTGACAGCCTGGCTCTGGCCAGGAGTCCCATTCTGGGCTGTGATTGGCTATCCGCCCCGTGGTAGGGGGGAGGGAAGCCGGCACGAGCTTGCAGCATATAAGAGTGGCTCTGGGCCCTAATTTGGTGAATCAGGACGGTGTCGGTAACGCAGACGCAAAGTGAGGACGGTGGTGCTTTAGGGCGTGTCTAACGCGTGTCTAACTGGATATTAACTGAAGCAATCCAGGTTAAGTACCTTGCTCAAGGGTACAGCGGCAGTGCTCCACCTGGGAATTGAACCTGCAACCTTTGCGTTACAAGCCCAGCTCCCTAACCATTATGCTAACACTGCCAGCCAATGGCTGTCGCAGAACAACCCTACTGGTGCCAGGCAGGTGTGGTCCAGAAATGGGCGTGTGACATTATGACAAACGAATGACAAATATCTTTGAGCTGAACACATATGCTTTAAATACTACTACGTACGTTCTATCAACTACAAAAATGATAATTATATTATTATTTTTATCTTTCTTTCTTTATAATCATCGCCACGTGAATAATATACTCTTCTGTCACATTCAGTGTAAAATGGAACCCATATTCCAGGGAATCATATTCCGATAAAGTTACTCTTTTCTCTACAAAACACATTAAAATCATCTTATGCACTGAATCTTACTTGCAGAGGTAGCGTGGGTGCTGCACAGCATAAATCCCAACAGCACGTGTATTTCCATTCCGTCAGAAAATCCTTTATTTTTTTAAATTTATTTTTTAATAAATTTGTTTCTGATTTTATCCCATTTTCTCCCAATTTGGTAGCCAATTAGACCCGCTATTTTTTACGTCAATCCCCCCCTAGTAATGTGAGTTCGCTGCCGCAGTCCTGCGACCGGTAGTGACGAAGCGAAGCGACGCCTCCTACGAGACAGCACCCGCAAGCCGTCGACCGCAACCCGGTACTATAGGGCCACTATACGCAGCGAACGTCACGTCGGCTCCCCTTCCCCCTCCCTGGGGCGGACAGCCAATCGCCGCCCCCTGGTGGCACTCCCGGCCAGAGCCGACACTTGGCGAGACGGGGAATTGAACCCCGGTCTCCGTGGCCAGCGTCGGACGTTGTAACCACTGAACCACGCGGGAGGCCCAGAAAATCCTTTATTTTAATCCAATTGTTGTGAAAGCCGTCTGCATTAGACCTTAGAAGCTTCGACAATTGTTGAAAATGGCATAAGCACCTAAGAAGACTGTCTCAATGGCCAGACTCTGTGACCTTGGCATTGACACCTCCCTCTGCAACTGGGTGCTGGACTTCCTAACCCCAGTCTGTTAGGTTAGATAACCACACCTCCTCAACCCTCACCCTGAACACCAGCGTCCCACAGGGCTGTGTGCTGAGTCCTCTCCTCTACTCCCTCTTCACCTACGACTGCACACCTGTACATGGTCCCAACACCATCGTCAAGTTTGCAGACGACACAACGGTGATCGGCCTCATGAGCAACAACGATGAGTCGGCCTACAGGGAGGAGGTCCAGCACCTGGTGACGTGGTGCAACAACAACCTGGCCCTCAACAGCAAGAAGACCAAGGAGCTCATTGTGGACTTCAGGAAGTCCAAAGCCAGCACACACACCCGCATCTGCATCAACGGGACGGAGGTTGAACGTGTCGCCAGCTTCAAGTTTCTGGGCGTCCACATCTCCGAGGATCTCTCCTGGTCCCTCAACACCTCGTCTCTGGTTAAGAAGGCTCCTCTTCAGACTCCACTACCACTGAACACTGTCCTTCTAGCCAATCTGTTGTCACCACTGTTTACTTGTGAAAAAAAAAAAAAAAAAAAAAAAAACCCACTAACCTTTTCTATCGCAATGTTACAGGTATGATACGCAGACGCCTGCAATGATGTCTTTGCCGTTTTACTGCACTGATCTTGTACGCTAACTTTGATTGTTCTTACCTTGTATTAATGCACATCTTGTAAGTCGCTCTGGATAAGAGCGTCTGCTAAATGCTTAAAATGTAAAATGTAAAATGTCATCAGCGCCTCTTCTTCCTGAGGAGACTGAAGAAAGTCCACCTGTCTCCTCAGATTCTGGTGAACTTCTACCGCTGCACTATTGAGAGCATCCTTACCAGCTGCATCACAGTCTGGTACGGCAACTGCTCTGCTTCTGACCGGAAAGCACTGCAGAGGGTGGTGAAAACCGCACTTCACTCCCCTCCATCGAGGCAGTCCAGCACAAGTGGTGTCTGCAAAGGGCTGCATCGCCAAGGACACCTCTCACCCCAGCCACAGACTGTTTACCCTCCTCCTGTCCACTGGGAGGCGCTACAGGTCTCTCCGTTCCGGGACCAGCAGGTTCAGGAACAGCTTCTTTCCCTCAGCTGTCACCTTGTTGAACTCTGCGCCAAGGCGATAGCAGCCCCACCCTCACCCACATGGACTACCTACCACTGCCACACTTCAATACCTGCACTGGTTACTTTTATATATTCTTGCACTACCGCATCTTTGCACTAGATACTTGTCTATACATTTCATATATATTTAATACTGTTTTTACTGTACATATGCAGCATATTCACATCTCACTGTTCATACTGTTTATACTGTTTACACTGGTTACACCATACTGTTTATTTCATATTTATACTGTTTATTTCATATTTATACTGTTTATTTCATATTTATACTGTTTATTTCATATTATGCTGTTTATTTCATATTTATACTGTTTATTTCATATTATGCTGTTTATTTCTTATTTCATATGGTTATGATGCTAACTGCATGTCGTCTCAGTACCTGTACCTTTTGTGCAATGACAATAAAGTTGAATCTAATCGAATCTAATCTGTGCACTTGCCTGCCCCAGGCAAACATTGGACTATGGTCACCGGTTACTATGCCTCCCTCGAACCGTGACAAAAACGCCTTGCTGCTAAGGCTGTGCCAGGGGAATAGCACTGATATTTAAACTATTTAAACTCTGTGGCGAAGCATCCGGACGCGGTCCTCAAACTGAACTATTTTCTGAGCCTATTCTAAATTAAGTTGACACTTACTACCAGTTACGCTAAACTTGGCGTCAGAACTAATACTAAACATATTGCACTCCAAGCAGGAAAAAAGGGGAGGAAGCCATCAGCGAATTCCTTACATTTGTAATTTTGTTTTCTTGGTGGTAGAACAGAAAACCACGGGATTGGAGTCTCTTAATGTATAAATTTCACGCATATTCGACGAAAACGTAGGTTATGAATCTGGTAAAAGTTATTTCGAAGTAGCAGAAGCAAGTAGAAAGCGCGTTGGCGTTTCAAACAACTAGTGGAACAGGAGTGCAACTGAGTACGTTCTATCAACTACAAAAACTATAATGATATCATTATTTGTATCTTTCTTTCTTTATAATCATCGCCACGTGAATAATATACTCTTCTGTCACATTCAAACTTCAGTGTAAACGGAACCCATATTCCAGGAAATCATATTCCGATAAAGTTACTCTTTTCTCTACAAAACACATTAAAATCATCTTATGCACTGAATCTTACTTGCAGAGGTAGCGTGGGTGCTGCACAGCATAAATCCCAACAGCACGTGTATTTCCATTCCGTCAGAAAAGCCTTTATTTTAATCCAATTGTTGTGAAAGCCGTCTGCGTTAGACCTTAGAAGCTTCGACAATTGTTGAAAATGGCGTAAGCACCTAAGTAGACTGTCTCAATGGCCAGGGACAAAGTCTACAACCAGGGGCGCGGCCACAAGGGTGGCACGGGGTGGCAGCAGCCACTCTTGAAATGAGCTCTGCTATCCCGCTCGCCACTCCAACTCCAAGCTAAAAAACAAAACAATCTATGCTGTACCTCACACTGTTGTTGATTAAAATTGTGTTTAAAGTATTTTCGGTTATACATCTTATCGTAATAAGACACGGAATCCGCCAAACTTCTATGCGCAAAACTTCCATGCGCAAAATTCTGTTCGCTCAGACACTCGGTTCCCCGATCAGCTCTGAATGTTCGCCTTCCTTGGTTTCTGCTTGCACACAGGTGGGTTATATAATTAAGTTCTCTGAAATGTGCCTTCATTTGCCACCATATACGTTTATTTTTACCTCTGGCAGTTTACCGTTTACCTTTTTGTACCATTTCAGGTATAAAAAGCTTACTTGAACAGCTTACATTTCAGTAAAAACTGGAAAATGGCAGTGTTCTAAAACTTTTGACCGGTTGTATATGTCTGGAATGAAAGCCTCTTTTACCCTGTTGAGAGTGATGTGTGAATGTGTACATGTGCCAAACAACCATCATTGTGTGTGAATGGGTTGTGAGTGTGCCCCGTGTGATTCTGTGCTTATGCTCTGTACTTCCCCTGTGCTACACGCTCTATTCTGATAAAGAAGTGCTGCTGAAATGGAAAAGGAAAGACTCATGACTCTTGATTCCGTGGCGTCCACTGCTACAATATGTCATTTTCTGGCCATTCATTTTGAACAGAGTTGTAAATACACATATCCTGTGTGTATCTAATCACATATCCTGTGTGTATCTAATCACATATCCTGTGTGTATCTAATCACATATCCTGTGTGTATCTAATCACATATCCTGTGGGTATCTAATCACATATCCTGTGTGTATCTAATCACATAATATCCACAATCCCCACCAAAAGCCCCCAAACAGGCAGAGAACCAAAAGATCCCATCCAAGGGCCCTCTGCCTCTGGACAAAAAGGGGGCCCCAGGGCCAAAATCCATCGGCCCAGCCTCTCCAGGGCGGCCCTTGCCAGGCGGTGCTAGGGGAGAACAGGTGAGCAGACCTAGCCAGGGGGCGGAGAGGCGCCCATCAAAACCAGATACAGTCATTGACCGTTTAAACCAGCTCTGTAAAGACATATGCCAAACCCAATAAAACTGGTTCAGTTCTCCACCCCTGCAATAATTTCCCCCTGTATTATTATTATTTTTATTCCCCCCCATGTCTATCACAATTACATCGATCAATACCCGACGCATCAAAGAACCAAACAAACAACATGCAGTCTTCTCCATCCTGCAACAGCTGCCCTCGGACGTCATCCTCCTACAGGAGTGTGGGATTCCCTTCCGCTCCATGGATGACAGTCTGAGGGAGGGATGGAAGGGGAGACTCTCTCTGGTCTGGCTCAAACACATCTCGAGCTGACGGGGTCGGCACGTTGATCAACAACCCCTATGTCAGAATAACATCATCTGAGATTAGAGTAGAGAGTGGGCGAATCCTCGTCACCGACCTCGACGTTGGGGGTTCCCCACTCCGGGTGATCAACGTGTATGGCCCTACTAGCGAGGCCGAGAGGCATTATTAATCAGATCATTAATCACCCCCCGTATGCCAGTGGTCGTGGGGGGGGGATTTCAACTGTGCCCTTTGGGATGAGGACCACAGCAGACTAAGGAGGGATTGATCCAGCAGGGATTACTACATGTGGGTGAGTTCCTCTGGCGCCTCCTTCTCCAGAATAGACATGTTTTTGCTCTCTCCGGGCCTGAGAGTGCGCTCCTATGCCATCGGAGCAGTGCACCACCACAGGGTGACCGTGTCCATGGACTGGGAGAAGACCATCACGGTGGGTAGGGGTCCCTGGAGGATGAATACCAGCCATCTCCGGGACCCCAAAGTGTGCCTCTCCTTCTCGAGATGATACCTGGAGTGGGTCACTTTAAAACACCTTTTTGACTCCCCGACAGAGTGGTGGGAGATGGTGAAGGATCGGGTGCGGGGCTACTTCCGGGCAGTCGGACAGAGGAAGGCAAGGGAAAGGAGGGCAGCTTATAACATTATTTTGAAAGTATAAAAATATGATTTTCTTTGCACTGCATAACTTTATTACAGTATAGTGCAAGTCCACTTTAAAACCTATAGAATTGACACACAATATTGCTTACTCACACATATGAGTAACTACAGGACCTCAGTCTAATGTAGACCTGCACTCACAGTCCCAATAACCACACAGCACGGTGGAATTTCTCTCAACTCCCAGAGCGTGTTGTATTTGGTTATTGGGTGAATGGGGCGGAGCCAGGCGGGGTCAGTCAGGGTGATGAGGCAGTCAGCACTGGGAAGTCCCAGAGAGAAATCAAGAGAGCAGAGAGAAAACGTCCAGACACAGTGAGAGATGTGTGGTGTCACAGCGCCCTCTACTGGCTGTATGACGCTCTGCACATAGAAAGCACTGAGTTTCTGACAGAGGGCAATGTTGGCATTCCTCACAGTGAGAGAGACCAGTGGCCCAGGGAACCAGGAAGTGTGACAGTCAGTGCATTTGTTTCTAAATAAAACCGTTTCACTGCATTTCTCTGCCGTCTGTGTGCCAACCCGTATTACTGTTAACGAGCCATGTGGGTTTGGTGGAACACCAGTGGCTGCTACGCTTTTGCTGTTGTACTAAGTTTAAAAGCCATGCAGTGGGCCATCTCATTATGATAACGTGAAACAGCAATGTTTCAACGTATCTGGTCGTATTCCTTTTAGTACCTTTGACTCAAAGAGGAAAAGGCTTGTGAAGAAAGTGGCTTTTTATAGGTGGACTAGCGACCACTTCTTCTCAAAACAACCCCAACTGTAGAGTGTGAACCATAGACAGGGTTGGGTTGTAACGGAATACATGTAACGGCGTTACGTAATCAGAATACAAAAATCAAGTAACTGTATTCAGCTCGCGTTATATTTGAAAAACGAGTAATCTGAATACAGTTACTTTAATAAACCTGAAGTGAATACATTTTGGAATACTTATTGGAATTCTTGGTGGAAAGTTTTCCTTACAAACATTAATGAGCTGATATTCATTACTAAAGCTACAGCATGAAATGCTCACGCCTACATGATTATCATCACACAGCTCACGAAAACTACCGCGGCTGCACAGAACCAAAAAAACTGCGTTAAAAAACTGCGTTTAAAAAAAGCGCACGCCCACACTGTCAGAAACATTGAGAGCGACAAGCAAGGAAAGTCAGCTTTCAGTTCGTGGCGTTATCGACACCATTTCCAGTTTAAACAAGAAAAATCTGTCGGTCCAGTGTACCTTGTGTCTGGAATAAAGATACTGTCGGCATTAAAGGACTCGACTTCGAATCTTAAAAAGCACTTGGAGCTAAATCAACGTTAGCTAACCTTCAGCTTACTGAACACAGTTCTGCAGTAATTTGCTGTTAACTGACCTTAGCCTACGGTTTGAGGCATCGCAATAACTGCTCTGCTAATGTTATACTGCTTTATTGTTGAAACGATGACATTTCAAAACGTCTTCATTAAATACAACACCACTTTGCCCTCAAGTGCTGCTGTGGAGCGTCTCTTCAGCCATGGTGGCAACCTGTTCACTCCCCAACGCAATCCCATGACTGATGAACACTTTGAGCAGGTGCTCCTGTTACGCTATAACAGCAAAATCTGCACTGTGGCAGTAGAGTGAAATTGACACCTGAAACCTGAGGCCGAATGTTTTTTAAAAATTTATATTTTTTTTCTTTTCTTTTTTTCTTTTATTATTTTTTCTTTTTCCCAGTTTTCTCCCAATGTGGTAGCCAATTGTACCCTACTATACGTCAATTAGGTTATGCACTGCCGAGCATTCGCCGCTACACAGCCCGCCAACACTGGCACTTTTCTAAGCCATATCCCTCACAAGTCGCTGTTATTCCAGTGCCAAAAAAGTTTCAAAAGTTATTACATTGATGTTGTGTTTGAGTTATGCTCATGATGAGCCATTAAAACAGTAAAAGAACTTGCCTTTCAGGTTTTCAACAAAAAAATGCAGATACAATGTTGCATATATTTAGCTAAATATCTCAAATGTATTAGTATTTATTATTAACAGAAGCTGACCTGACCTCTACACAGTGGAAAGTTGAACATGACATCCTTTTTCAAAGTGTAATGCATAATAACTATTAACATTTATTACTGATAAAATAAAAAAGTGAACATGGCGTGTGCAAAGGTTTGAGCACCCTTTTAGTACTAAGTAGCACCACCTTTGGCTATATAACAGCTTCCCAATGTCTCCTGTACCCCAAAACATACCCATCTGTGATGGAAAAAGTAAGTATTCCAAAAGTATTCTATAAGTAATCTGAATACATTACTTTTTTGAGACATGTAACTGTATTCGTATCTGATTACTTTCAGAGCCGTGTAATCAGTATTCAGGCACTTATTACATTTACAAAGTAACCCTCCCAACCCTGACCATAGATATACAGGATTTGGATCTATGCCGCCTTTCACAAGATTCAGGTAAAAAATGTGTGAGAAAGTGCAGGTGTGGTGTGAGAGCGTGTGAAATGGGTGAAGAGCGTGAGACTCAATCTCAGAGTGTGAGTTGGTGGCCCTGCAGTCTGAATAAGACAATAACATTAGTTAATGTTTACAATAGAATAACAGACTCAGTACATTTCAACTACAGAATTTGAGTAACTCAGATTTCAGCACCCAGTTACCTTCAATGACATGCAGCTGGTTTGCCTGTGGTTGCCAGCAATGAACAAGTGCCCCCTGTCCAGTCTGAAACAGATTCAGCTCTATAGGGGCTGTCCAGGATTAGGGTGAAGGACCCTAAATCTGCCAGAGAACCTGCCATTCAAAGCTCAAGTCCTACATTAATGAATCCCCAAAAACATTCAGGAAAAGGCAAGGGTTTGTAGATATGGATTATTATACATCAAAATGAATAGAATAGTGGAACTTCCTAAGCATTAATGATCACTGTGCCCACAGGTTAATCACAGCTCCAGTTGTTTTAAACTTCTTAATTATTGCCCTAATAGTGGAGATGGGTATTTTCAGGCATGTAGCTATTTCTTTTATGGCCATTGCCTGATTTATGAAGGTCAACAACCTTTTGTCTCATTTCATTTGTGTATTCTCTGATCTTCCCCATGTTGAAGGATGACTAAGGGAGTTTGGCCTTATATTTATACCCCAGTGAAACAGGAAGTCATGGATGACCACTTCCTAAAGACTCAGGTGAACCTAAAACAAAAGAATATAAATATGAATATAATTCATTTAGATTTTGTTCATATGCATTTCTAAGGGTGCCAATAATTGTGACACACAATGTTTTGAGAAATAAAAAACAATTTGACAAGGATTTTTTTTTTCCTTTGAATAATTGTACTTCAATTAAAGGTTAGATTTATATTTTTAGTAAGATCAAGCAGATTTTTTTCATAGCCTTTTTTGCTCATCTTTACCAAGGGTGCCAATAATTCTGGAGGGCACTGAATATATATATTTGTGATTTGATTTTATTAATACAAAGGTCCCTCGGTGTACTCACATCAACCACATGCAGCCAAAATGCAGCTGAAAGATGGATTAAAAAAATAAATACAAACACACTTTAAATGCAGTGTTTTATTTGTATTTAATCCAGTCATTGCATCATAAAAAATGCTTCAACTGGTCACACTTATGAAGACAAATTCAAATAATTTCATTAAGCAAACTTTTTTGTTATTTTGGTTTTTACATAATCAAATTCCTGATACAGAGTTTGAGTCTAAAGAACAAATTTCAATTCTGACCAGATTTTTATTAAGAGAAACCTGCTTCAAAGTCTTACTTTAACCTTCCTCAAATTAAACTGAAATATGCCATAAAATAACACACCACTGAATTATATTTAAAAATAATTTACACATATTTTAATCTTAAATAAAAGTCTACTGTGTGACGAGTGCGTGAGGGTTGGACCCGGAATGCACGACTCAGAGACAATGACGTAAAATAAAGACCCGCAAGGGCTTTATTCGAGGAATGTTCAGGAGACGTAGTCAAAACAAAAGCAAAGTCCGATAACCAAAAATCAAGCCAATAATCAAAGTACAGTACCGAGGGAGAAGGCAGTCTCGAACTCGGTAAACCATGCAAAGAATCAAAATAAACCAGAGTAGCTGTCAGCGGGGCAGAGGTACAGGAGGACGGTAGGCAGGCTCGTAGTCAGGGACGGTGCAAGAGTCAAGACCGAAGTCTGCTCCGCGGGGCAAAGGCACAAAGACAGCAGGCAAAAACTCGTGGTCTAAACAGGCAGTGGTAACAAAACGGCAGGCAGTAACAATGGTCAGAAAACAGGCTTGGATCGTAACAAGAAATCAGACTTGGGTAATGCTCAAAGGTGCTATATAAATATAGGCAACAATTTAGCAAGGACGTGACAAAAACACTGATTTACCGGTGGCGGCACAGGGCAGGGCGTTGTGTGCGTATTCCACCCAAGTGAGCATCTTGCTCCATGAAGCGGGGTTCTTGGCGGAAACACAACGTAGCGCCGCTCCTAGGTCCTGGTTGGCCCGCTCAGTCTGACCGTTAGACTGAGGGTGGTATCCAGAAGAGAGGCTAGCAGTGGCTCCAAGGGCCAAGCAAAAGCTTTCCAGACCTGAGAGATGAACTGGGGACCACGGTCAGAGACGATGTCTGAGGGGATGCCGTGGATGCGGAAGACCTCCTTGACCAGGACGTCCGCGGTCTCTTGGGCAGTGGGTAATCCGGGCAGGGGAATGAAATGTGCCGCCTTGCTGAACCGGTCCACGACGGTGAGGATGGTGGTGTTACCTTCAGAAGGGGGGAGTCCGGTGACGAAATCCACCCCAATGTGGCTCCAAGGTCGGCTGGGCACAGGCAGAGGTTGGAGCAGTCCAGCTGGAGCCTGGTGTGAGGCCTTGCTCCTGGCGCAGGTGGTACACGCCTTGATGAAGCGTCTGGTGTCCGAAATCATGGAGTTCCACCAGAACTTTCTCTTAAGGACCGCCAGGGTGCGGGTGAAGCCAGGATGGCAAGACATGAGGGATGAATGAGCCCATTGGAGGACCTGCGTCCGAGCAGCTGAGGGAACGTAAAGACGTCTGCCTGGAATGGACCTGGGATCGGGCTCCCCTCGCAGAGCCCTCTGGATCACAGACTCGATTCTCCATGTTACCGACGCTACATTGCAGGACAGAGGAAGGATGTTCTCAGGCGCCTCTCG
Organism: Aldrovandia affinis; assembly: GCA_029706075.1. Taxonomy (NCBI): domain Eukaryota; kingdom Metazoa; phylum Chordata; class Actinopteri; order Notacanthiformes; family Halosauridae; genus Aldrovandia; species Aldrovandia affinis. Next base: position 62,187 of record JAINUG010000710.1, read on the forward strand.
CTCGGAGATGGTGTCAAACTGCCGGGACAGGGCATCCGGCTTGACATTCTTCGAACCGGGGCGGTAGGTGAGTGAAAAGTTAAACCTGCCAAAGAACAACGCCCACCTAGCTTGGCGAGAATTCAGTCTCTTAGCAGTCTGGAGGTAAGCTAAGTTCTTGTGATCGGTCCACACAACAAACGGTTTCTCTGACCCCTCCAGCCAATGCCTCCACTCCTCCAGTGCTAATTTAACTGCGAGGAGTTCTCGGTTACCCACGTCATAATTTCTCTCAGCTGGTGAAAGCTTCCGAGAGAAAAAGGCGCATGGGTGAAGACGATTGTCGGAAGAGGAAACCTGAGAGAGCACGGCTCCCACCCCAGAGTCGGAAGCATCAGTCTCCACAACAAACTGGCGGGTGGGGTCGGGGTGCACCAGGATAGGTGCGGAGGAGAACATCTTCTTAATCTTAGAAAACGCCCCTTCTGCTTCGGGACTCCATCGGAACAGCATGGCAGTGGACGTGAGCTTGGTGAGAGGAGAGACAACTTGACTGCAGTTCCTGATGAACCTCCGATAAAAGTTGGCGAATCCCAAGAAGCGTTGAAGATGTTTTCGAGTGGTAGGTGTGGGCCAGTCAGTGACCGCCTGAATCTTCTTAGGATCCGCCCTGATCTGTCCCCTCTCCAAGATGAAGCCGAGAAACTCGACAGTGTCAGTGTGGAAAACACATTTCTCAGCTTTGACAAACAGTTTGTTCTCCAAAAGTCTTTGGAGAACCTGCTGTACATGGGACTCGTGTTCCTTGACATTGTTGGAGAAAATCAAAATGTCATCAAGGTAGACGAACACGTGTCGGCCCAGTAAGTCCCTTAGGACGTCATTGACTAGCGCCTGAAAAACAGCAGGTGCGTTAGTTAGCCGAAAGGCATGACGAGATATTCAAAGTGACCAAGGGGAGTGTTGAATGCTGTCTTCCATTCGTCCCCTTCTCGAATGCGGACCAGATGGTAAGCATTGCGTAAATCAATTTTGTAAAGATGGTGGCATTGTGCAGAGGGTGAAAAGCGGAGTCAATCAATGGCAGTGGGTACTTGTTCTTGACCGTGATGTTGTTGAGTTCCCTGTAATCGATGCAGGGACGCAAAGAGCCGTCTTTCTTCTGGACAAAGAAAAATCCAGCGCCCACGGGTGAAGAGGGACGAATAAGACCATTGGCTAGGCAGTCCCGAATGTATTTCTCCATGGCCTCCCTCTCTGGTCTGGAAACATTGTAGAGGCGGCTTGAGGGAAGTGTGGAACCGGGTAGCAGGTTGATCGCGCAGTCATAGGGTCTGTGAGGGGGAAGCATCTGTGCCTGCGTCTTGGAAAAGACTGTGCCCAGATCGTGGTAAGGGGTGGGCACATTCTCGAGGGAAGGCTTGGGGACTTGGGGTGGAGTGGGTGCGCCCTCAGCTGGTGCAGGTGCAGATTGAAGACAGGATTGGTGACACTCACGGCTCCAGGCTTGAATCTGACTTGAACTCCAATCAATGACGGGGTTGTGTTTCTGTAGCCAGGGTAAGCCCAGAATGAGCGGATCATTGGGAGAACGGATGATGCGAAACTGAATCTTTTCATGATGGTTACCTGAAATTATCAAATGGATAGGTTCTGTGATGTGGGTCATGTGGCAGAACGTCTTACCATCCAAAGACCGAGCACTCTCGGGGTGAGGCAGTGGAAGGATGGGAATGTCCAGTTCTTTGACCATCACTTCGTCCATGAGGTTGGCGTCAGCTCCGGAGTCCACCAACGCGTTCACCTGGATCTGTCTCCCTGGAAGTAAGATCAAGGCAGGAAGGGTGGGACGAGGGTCATTCCTGGCAGTCCTCACCTGTTTGGCTAAGGACCTCACATCCACCAATGAGTCAGGTTTCTTGGACCGGTAGGTACACTGCTTTAGAGAATGTCCCAACCTCCCGCAGTAGAAACATGAACCGGTCTCTCTCCGACGTTTCCGTTCCTCAGGTGAGACCTTCATGCCAGCACGAGATAAATCCATGGGCTCGACTCCCTCAGCTTGTCTCTCCTCAGGTCGCGAACTTGACCATTGCCTAGGGTACGGCTGACCGGGCAGAACCGGTCTCTCGGTCCGGCGTTGTCTGGAACGGTTGTCCAAACGAATGGCGGCACGGACGAGTGGGTCTAGCTGAGTGATCGGTTCCTGATGCGCCAACTCGTCCTGGAGTGCCTCGTTTAGACTGGCCAGGAACAGGTCCGCTAGAGCCGCATCATTCCAGTGGGTAGCAGCAGCGATGGTGCGGAAGTCGATCGAATGGTCCGCGGCACTTTTCTTGCCTTGGCGAAGGGCGATCAGACGTTTGGAAGGTTCTTGGTCGCTAGATGCATGCTGGAAGACTTTACGGATCTCCTCAGCAAAGGCTGAGTAACGAGAAGGGAGTGAACCCCCGGACCACACAGCAGTAGCCCAGTCCAAGGCTCTCCCCTTGAGCATCCCCATCACGTAGCCGATCCGGCGCTCGTCATCGTGATAGGTCTGCGGTTGCTGCCGGAACACAAAGTCACACTGTAACAGGAACGCCTTGCATCTCTCCGGTTCTCCGCCGAATCTCTCCGGGGGGGGTTGTTGTGGCTCCCGGAATTGCCAGACTCCCATGGGGTTGGAAGGCGGAGGTGCAGGCGGCTTAGCAGGTTGTTCCATGAGGCGTGGCTGAACCGCGATGGCGAGTCTCCTCATCTCAGCGCACAGCTCCTTCATCTCCTGACGAAGTTCGGAGATCCCCTGGGCGTGCTGCTGAACGATGGCGCCTTGATGCTGGAGAGCGTGGAACATGGCGGTTGAGTCAGCAGGGTCCATGTTGGCGAAATTGTTCTGTGACGAGTGCGTGAGGGTTGGACCCGGAATGCACGACTCAGAGACAATGACGTAAAATAAAGACCCGCAAGGGCTTTATTCGAGGAATGTTCAGGAGACGTAGTCAAAACAAAAGCAAAGTCCGATAACCAAAAATCAAGCCAATAATCAAAGTACAGTACCGAGGGAGAAGGCAGTCTCGAACTCGGTAAACCATGCAAAGAATCAAAATAAACCAGAGTAGCTGTCAGCGGGGCAGAGGTACAGGAGGACGGTAGGCAGGCTCGTAGTCAGGGACGGTGCAAGAGTCAAGACCGAAGTCTGCTCCGCGGGGCAAAGGCACAAAAGACAGCAGGCAAAAACTCGTGGTCTAAACAGGCAGTGGTAACAAAACGGCAGGCAGTAACAATGGTCAGAAAACAGGCTTGGATCGTAACAAGAAATCAGACTTGGGTAATGCTCAAAGGTGCTATATAAATATAGGCAACAATTTCGCAAGGACGTGACAAAAACACTGAGCTTATATGGAGGTGTAGACAGGTGCAGACACTTAGCTTGAGAACAGAGCGAAACAGAAAACAGCTGAGGAGAGCATGACAAGGTAACAAGATAATTAGTCGTAGTTAGTAATTATCCTATCCTGACCTAGCGTTAGTAGATTAGTAAATTGACATGAACACACATGGTTAGTGAGTTAGTAAATCTCAGCACATTGGCAATTAGAGTTACCAAATTGCCAATCATGCTAGCAGAAACAATAAACCTATCTAATCGTTAGTAAATTAGTAATCAGACAAGGAGGGGAAACAATAAGGAAACGTGAGTGACAGCGAGAGAGAGAGAAAGCATGAACGCAAGATCTGCAGAAAGAACATGGAAAAGTGTATGACTAAACTATGAACAGAAACGTAACATGAAAACAGAATCAAGACATGACATGAAATTAAACGTGACATGAATGAAACATAAAACATGGCATGAATACGTGAAATCGTGACATACTGTACAGATATACATATATATACAGTATTTAAAAAAAGGTAATTACAGAATATATAATGCAGGGCTTGTGTTACCTGTGCAGGATATTGTGGGGGAATAATTCTGCAGATTAGATCATAAATTCTGTGACTGAAGGACGGCATTCCTCTAATGCCATGACTCAAACTCCAGGACTGAAATTACACCCTGTTATAACCACTTATTACTATCTTATAACACCTTTGGAGAAAAACTAAGCATAGCTTAGCTTAGGATATGACAGTAGCAGCAAAGGTCACATCCAGTACATGCACAACGCTACATGTGGTTTACTTGGAAATACACATTTAAATTTAGGGTGCAGTACTGACAGGTAAATGATACTGACTTCATTATGGAACATTACACCTCAGACGTGTCGCCCCTTGCTGGAATTTGGCACCCAGCCCAAGGGGCGGGGAAAACAAACTGGGTGTCAGACAGTCTGTTCACTCGCTTTCATTTGAGATGTGTGAGAAATGCTAGTCCACGGGAGTGAGCAACAGGCATTGGGTTTACTCCCTCCCCCCCACTGTGTGTGTGTGTATGTGTGTGTGTGTGTGTGTGAGATCCTCTTGCTGCAGCTCTCCTCCAGCTCTTCCCCTGTAGAGACAGCAGGACACAGGGATTAAAAGGCTCCTCTGGCTCCAGGCCTCAGTGCAGAGCTGCAGGTCCGCAGGGTGGAGCCGGTGGAGAACAGGTCACTCTGAGTTTATCTGTGCGCACCATGACTCTCCAACCCGCTAATATTCACATACAAAAACAAAGAAACTAACTGTATGTGAGCGAAAGTGATCTCTCTACAGGTGAGACGTTCAGTAAAGTGAGTTACTGTGCGTTAAGGAGAGTGATATCTCTGTTGGTGAGATCCATAAAAAGTTCAATACTGTGTGATAGTGACCGCAATCTCTCTGTACAGTAGCTAAGCTATGCAGTAAAGTGACTTACCGTGCATTCGGCAGAGTGATCTCAGGCTTTGACTGCAGGTTTGAGTTCAGAGTTCTCAGACTCCGTGCCAGAGGCTACAATGAGAAACACAAAGTTAGAACAGCAGTTCAGCAAGGCCCAGTGTAGTTCATATCCCAGGGTCTGGGCCCTTCATATTCACACTAAACTGGCACCAGCTCATTCACAGCGATCAAACCATTCAATATTAAATTACCTCACGCACACCTGAAGGTTGGCTTTCAGGATTGAAAACTTAAGACAGCGATTACAGTCTGAAACCTGCTCATCTGTGACCTGACTGAATGAGCTCTAAGTCACATTAAATTCATGGCATTGGGTAAAAGCATGAGAGTAAATATACTCACTGTTAGTCTTCCCGTAGCCTGAAACAGAGACAGACACAGAGTTACAAACAAGTCTGTCACTGTAAATAATTCTACCAATAACCACCAACACGTCATATAAGTTCTACTTTACATAGACTGTACTTTATGGAGTGTCTGAGTGGAATGTTTCAGAGTGTCACTGCGTTGGTGTCTTAGTCTCTCAGATAAGGTGTACGTGTGTTTGTGTCAGTTTCTCTGTGTGTCGGTGTGTCTCTCTCACCTGCGCCTCTCTTCTTCCACACCACGACCCCGACGACCGTGAGGGCGAGGAGGAGAACACCCACCACACAACCGATGATGACGCCCATGGAGGGGCCACTGCCTTCAGGATTACCATCAGGACTGTAGCCACGCGCTGTAGGCAGGGGGAGTCACATTAAACACACACACAACATTACATGACTGAATATAAATATTTTTCATCTTTGTCATCTTCAGTCCTGGACTAAATCATTGTTGCCCTTTACTAGTTGACCTGTTTAATGACAGTGTATCAGTGGGCAGTGTGACCTCTCTCTCTCTCTCTCTCTCTCTCTCTCTCTCTCTCTCTGTCTCTCTCTCTCTCTCTCTATGTCACTCACTCTCAATGTCCTGGTTCCTCCTTATCTCCCAATCGATCACTCTCTTAACGATGTCCTTCTCCAGACTCTTGTGCTGCACGACACAGGTGTAGTCCTCAGTCTGCCAGTCCTTCACTGTGAGGCGAGATGTTGTCTGGAAAGTTCCATCCTCGTTGGGCACCGTCTCCCCCCACTCCACGTCATCATAATGGTCCTCTCCCTTCTTCTGCCAGGTTACCATGACGCCACGGGGGAAGAATCCGGTCACATGACAGACAACAGGAGAGGAGGGGTCCTTCTGGAGCAGAGAGACCTCAGGAGCAACTGAGAGAGAGAGAGAGAGAGAGAGAGAGAGAGAGAGGGGGGTAGGGAGAGAGAAAGTTAGGGGGAGATTTTTAAATATTTTAAAAACACAGTGCGCAGAGGTTAGACTGAGTCAGGACCTGACACACCACAGCATGTAAACAGAGTGCAAGATAAGCATCGTTATCTTTTAGCACTCAACACATTCCCATCACAAACAAAACCTTTCTGGAACTGTGAACATGACGTACATCACACATATGAAAATCATCAAAGGGGGGGCGTCGGTCTCAGCAACAGGGGAGTGGCAGGGTTGCCTTTGTTTTGCCACATGGCTGTGATGGCCTTTGTAACAGTGTAACTTTCCGGGGGCAGGTTTGGCACTCTCGCAGGGAGTGTGAACTGAGAGGGTGAATTGTTGCCTGGAAGGTTGTTCCAAAGACCATAATCAGTTAATTGGTGTGAATGTCAAGTGATTATTTTACATTATTGTGTTTATATGTGAGAATATGAGTGGGTGTGGTGTAAGTGAATTGTTTGGTGTTTAGTGATTGTGATTGGGTGTGTGAATGATAGACAGGTGATTGCCTCATGAGTCCCACCTGAGCCAGTAAGCCAGTGAGCCAATATAAGATCTGGTGGGGCGAGTGGGGAATCAGTTGTTGGTTTTGTCATTCATGTGTGCGTATCATCTATATGGTTAGTCTTCACGTGCGTGCAGTGATGGCAAAATGGAGCTTTCTGAAGCACTGCGTGTTATCGACACACTGTGTCGAAAATGGGTTCAGTACTCGGACCTTCATATGAGAGAATGCACACTGCCATCTGCTGGTGAAATGAATATCACGCAACAAACCTGACTTAATATATACAAACCCATATATTATACATGAACACACTAATTGGTGTGTGGTGTGTATAGCGTAAGAGCTTGCCTTTCTAGATGGTAGGCCCAAGTTTGAATCCCCTTGTGTCAACAACTCATACTTGTTCTTTAACTGATGTTTTTCAATATGATTCAAACTTGATCCACAATGCTGCCGCACGTCTGGTGTTCAATCAACTGAAGTTCACCCACGTCACCCCTCTACTCTCCTCTCTGCACTGGCTCCCCATCGCAGCACGCATTCAATTCAAATCCCTGGTGCTGGCTTATCAAGCGGCTAAAGGAACTGCTCCGCCTTATCTCCAGACTCTCATCACACCCTACACGCTAGTCAGACTCCTCTGCTCCGCCTCCTCTGACAAACTGACTGCCCCAGCCGCTCTTCGCGGTCTCGTCTCTTCTCTGTCCTGACCTTCCGCAATTGGTCAGGACTGTGGAATCACTTGCCATCTTCCCCAAGAGACTCAAAACCCACCTTTTCAGACTCCACTACCACTAAATTCAGTACATCTAGCCAACTGTCATCACCACTGCCTACATGTTTATGACACCTTTTCCTTCCCGGTGTGACAGGTATGGTATGCAGCTGCCAACAACGATGTCTATCGCTGTAGTACTGCACTGATCTCTTGCGCAAACTATGATTGATCACACCATGTATTAATGCACATCTCTGGATAAGAGCGTCTGCTAAATGTTTAAAATATAGAATGTAAATGTAATGTGAACGGTGTTGAGCAGAGTGCAGGATGTTTGTAGTGTAGTTGAGCTCTCAGTGCTGCTGTACCTGTTCTCTCCAGAGTGCTCCTCTTGTAGCTCAAATACTCCTTCAGCTCCTCAATGCAGATCTGGTTGTAGTACCTCTTCATGTACTTAATATGACCTTGGTTATAATTCAAATTCAGTGTTGTGCTGGCTCCCTGTGGTGAAGGAGAAATCCATCTTGTGTTTTTCATATCAAAGACAAGGAAGTCTTCTCCGTCGTATGCAAGATTATTAAACCCTTCTGTGGTCCCAGTCTCATCATCCCACTCACAGCCTAACATCTGCTGGACAACATGGACACCTGAAGAGAGAAACACACACTGAGCACCTCCCTCACCACTCTGCACCTGGAGCACTTTTACACACTCACTTACACACTCACTTACACAGCTCTGACACCACTGAGACTGGAGCACTCTTACACACTCAAATGGGGTAGGGGGTAATAAGGTCAGGTAGAGGAACAGGGCGAAAAGGAGCTCCTCAGTCAGGCCCTGGGGCAGGAGGCTCAGCTGGGGGCCCAGAGCTGGGAGAGAGAGGAGGCTCAGCTGGGGCCGCAGTGAGCTGGGGTTCGGCCTGTTCAGCGCTGCTGCTGTGGGCACTCTTCATAGCCAACTAACCAATCGGGACCCTTCCTCCAGCTCAAATGAAGCTGGGCCAGGCTAATACTGTCAAGGCTGAGCTGCCCCTGCGAGAGGCCCTGTCACAGGGCAGGTTTGGAGCAGACAGAGGCGCTGGAGAAGGTGGTGCTCAGCTCCTGGGCTGTGAGTGTCTCCACACACGTAACCGTGCAGCACAATATCTCTGATACAGATGTGACCAGGGTGACCAAATGACAAGAGTAACAAAATCAGGACGCAGGCAGGGGCCCAGATTAGGGTAAAAGTAATACTTGTCCTTCCTAAAAGTTACTTGTCCTACTCACGTTGTTGTAAGCGCTGTGGGTGAGCAACAAAGAAGACTGTGTACGTCAAATATTTTCAAATGCTTTATTTTTAACACAGTATGTATATTTTTGGTGCCTATTTTTCTGTCTACTTCTTTAGCTTGAATGCACCAACTACATCTCATTATCCCTTATTCCTCCCAGACAAGCCATGGTCTATTCAACTTCCAATTTTCCTGGAAAGTGCAATCTCTGCTCTCTGAATCATATTTTTTTTTAGCTGATCTTCTTTGGTTTTAGCCTTTTTAGTGGGGGTGGACTTGCACCTTCAATAAATCTCCACTACATCGTATGTAGCCGAAAGATAGATACGACGGTTAACGTTATTTCTTTTCTACACAGATATTTATGTTTGACTTGTGCAGCGTGTGCTCATGGGACTGTGTAGCAGTGAAGCTCTGACGGGTGGACTGTAGGACGGAGATGAGAAATCACTGCAGGAAAATCTTAGCAATTCTTCAGCATCACTGAACTGAAAATAAACAGTAACTAGCTAGCTAGTGTTCACGGATATTGCTTGCGAATTCAAGGCTTGGTAAGTGATAAATGCATAATCACTTACTAAGCCTTGTGTTAGCAAGCAACTAGCAACAACAGATATCGATACCAAATGTCCGTGAACGCTAACGTTAGCTAGCTAACTAACTAGCTAGTTCTCGCTGTTGTGTCTATGTGTTACGATCCGCAAACTTGCTTAACTGCTGCAGTCTGGCATAGCAACAACAACAAACGCGGTGAGCATAGACTGCATGCGAGTAACAATGTGACGCTTTTCCCATTTGGAACTTCTGAAATATTTTTGAATATCCGTCCATGACGTGTTTGTTACGATGTGAGTGTAAAACAGAAATAGTTCCAGTTAGCTAATTTAAAAAATAATAAAATCCTAAATTCACAGTCGTCAGCAGGACAATCACTTGGAAATCGAAGGTTGTCCTTAATTTTTAGTCGTCTGAGACGATAGGACGACTGCGAATCTGGGCCCCTGCGTGGGGTACACAACCTCTGTGCCGTAATTTCAAATTGAAAATGCAAACTCATACAACACATAAAACTCCTTCAACTGCCGATGGATGGGCCTATGCAGTTAATACAAATAACAAAGGACAAGCTGTGGCCTGAAATATTCTTGTCCGGCTTAATAACGATATCAGTTGGGATCGCACAGCTGTGGTGTTCCCTGCGGGTAAGAATGCGGCACGTGCAGCGTCTCTATTGGACAATCGTAGCGTGACCACACCTGTATAACCCTGGGGACGGGGGCTAGAGAGACAGGTGGGAGCAAAAGCTTCCACAGGTGTTCCAGCAGGGACACCTTCACACCAGTGCCCAGGAGCAGGGGGATGCTAACGTCCCCCAAGTGGACGGTGCAGGATTTAAACTCAGCTGAGCTGCTACTCAGTATGGATAATGACAGGTGGTGGGTCACCAGGCTGTGTGTGTGCGTGTGGGTGTGGCTGGGGTTGTGTGTGACCAATCAAATACTGCAGAAATACATATCTTACAGTGACAAGCCGTACGGGGAAGAAATCTTAAAATGTCATATACCGTAAGAGGATAATTTTTTTTAGGAGAAAAATAAAACTTACAGAACAACCAAATGTTTGTGTGTGTGTGTGTGTGTGTGTGTGTGTGTGTGTGTGTGCAACTGTGTGCATCTGTATGTATGTGAAAGTGAGTTTACTCACCCTGAGTCTCCTTGAAGAGCTGCATTGCGATTTCCTTATAGAATTTGAAGGACATCTGTGTACCACGCGCTCTCTGAGTCTGTCTATCCCAGTACTGCTGTTCCTCTAAGTTTTCCATCCACTCAGTCTTGGGGATAACACTCTTAATTTTGCTGTCGTAGTATTCAAATGGCTCATCATCCACCAGACCCA